>QOCX01000516.1:93133-133142 GCA_005959815.1 Sarcophaga bullata
GGGTACTTTGGTACTACCACATGTCACGAATTGCTTTTTAATACTAAAAAATCTCCACATATAGTTTTTTCTTTGTAAATAAAACTAAAAGAAAAAATAATATTTTATAAATTACAGAATAAAATATTTGTTTATTAACAATTTGATGAATATTAATTTTTAATTTTTTTCTTTTTCTCTTTTCAGTGTAAAAATTCTGTATAGCTAAGTATTCGGTAGTTCTTAATAAATTTATTAATGTATTAACTGTGTTTCTGTAAAAAAAAAAAAAGAAAAGAAAAGGAAAACAAAAAGGAAATATAAATTCATTTTATAATCTCATCACTATTATTATTAGTAGAGTGCTCTTGTAATCATCACTATATAATCGCATCAATACTACTTAAACTCTTAATGCTCTCAACATACACTCTCCTCTTTGGTATAAGCTGAGAAAATTTGTAGGAGAATTAAAAAAAGAAATCAAAACGAATTAAAGGAAAATTTTAACGGTTTCTTGTTTTTTTTAATAACACACATCAATACTAACATGTGTGCATATGCGTTGTAATAAATCAACAGCAAATTGTAAGCGACAAAAAGCAAAGCAAGTATAAAAAAATAAAATCAGGATTAAGCAGAAAAAGAAGAAGAGAAGAAAAAAAAAAAACAAGAAAGTGAAGAAGAAAAGCTAAATAAATAATAGAAAAGAAACCGCATGTCTCTATTATTTAATGTTGTCCTTATTGTCGCCATTTGTCACATACTCCAAATTGTCATTGTGTAATAATTTTTGTGTATAAAAAGAAAAAAAAACAAAACAAAAATAAAATTCAATGTATCTATAATCAATCAATTAATTAATTAATTAAAACAATAAAATAATTTTAAGCAAAAAAAAAAAAAAGAAAGAAAAGAAAATAAATTCAAAGAGAAATAATAATTGTGTAGAAATAATGCATGTAAAGTTATAAGTTGTTGAATGCAAACATTGTTATTTTGTATTGAAAAAGAAATTCGAAGAAAATCGAAAAACAAAGTGAAAATATTTATCGTGAGTAGTCGCGTCGCGTTCGGTTAACTTTAAAATCGCAAATCGTAACGTTTTTTGTTTTCTATTTTAAATCGTGTATAAATAAAAGAAAATAACTTGTATAAATTAAAACAAAAAATTAAAAAAAAATATTGTGAGTGCTTAAAAAAAATTACAAAAAAATTACGCTGCCTGTTGTCAGCAACAAGAACAAAATCGCAATCACAAGATTTGTTTGTAAAAATATTTAATAAGGAGAGAAAATTTTGTTTTACTTTAAACACCCGCCCCATTGTGTAAATTAACGGCCTCAAAATAGAGCTGCTATCGACTACTGCAATATCCTTTGCCCCCATTGAGTCCACAGTGTCTTCACAGCCAGCACCACCACCACATTATCAACCAACGATATCATCGTCATCGCCATCGCCCTTTTATCAACATCAGACTCATCATCAGCAGCAGCCGCACCATCAGCAACAACCGCAACATCAGCTTTTATCAACGTCCGCTGCTACTAACGTCGCTACAACGTATCAACAACAACAGCAGCAGCAACAACAACAACAACAATATCATCGTCAATCTTTGCACAATTTCCTTTTAGCGCCAACATCTCTATCCAACTTGCCATCGTCGGTACAACAAACTTCAAACTGTAATTTATTAAATTCCTCGTCTATTGGTGGTTTATCAGCATCATCCGGGCATTTTCAAACTTCATCTCAGTTACAACAACAACAACAACAACAGGAACAACAGCATACGACAACAGCAACACACATGAAGTTATTGGGCAGTAACGATGATAGACAAGTGCGCGGCGGTGTTGATCAGTCTGTACCGCGCACTCAAGATGATGTTGCTGCAGCAGCTGCTGCCGCAGCTGCTGTGAGTTATGTATTTCCACGCCCTTCACCCGGCAGCGTTCAACAGGGTGTAGGAAATACGGGCGCGGGCGCAAGTATACACGATGTTGCAGCGGCTGAATATGCTGCACAATTTGCGCAAAAACAAGCCCGCTGGGCCTGTGGCGATGAGCATACCATAGATGTAAGTATTACTTTCATATTGCATTTATGCACATTCTATATGCTGAAATAGTGGAGAGAGTAGTTTGTATGAACCTTACAATTGAATATGTAGCAACAGATTAAACACTTATAGGGGACGTATGACTAAGATTAGTACAACTAAATAGGGAGTTCTCTTTATAAAGTCTTCTGAGATCTACTGAACAATCGGCCATAAATGTATGTAAGAGGTGATGTGGGTAAAATAATTGCTGTAGTCGATCAAAAGCCCATTTATTTCTTTAGAGCATCATGCAACACACATTGTTATTTATTCACAATTTAATCGTTTCCAAATATTGAAATCATCATTTTAAATTATTCGTTTTCAAAAGTCTTTGGCAAATATCCAAGAAATTTGTTTTTGAAAACAAAATTATTTTCTTAGCTACTTGATAACACTGTAACTCACGTTGTATTGGCTATTTGGCTGACATAATTAAAGGCACATTTCACATTTCTGTTGATTTTATGATATTTTGGAATAAAATCTATTCTGTGCGATACTTTCTATCCCGCTGTACATTAATTCTTCAGAGCACTCGTATATCCTTAATACGACAATCTTAATACGACAATCACACAAAAATTCCATGCAGAGGAAACAGGTCATCTGACAAAGTCTTCTCTGGGGATATGGTAAAAGTCTGTCTACACAGGCAGCTATCTAAAAGACTTGATGTTATGATAACTTCGCTCGCGAGTCTATTGTAACGTATTTCAGATAAAAGTAATCGTCGCAAGTTATCGCACAGAATTAATATCGAATTAAGAATCTCCAAATATAATTATTTCTATCTTTCTTAGGGAGGCTATATTCGGTTCACAACTTCCTTGACCGACTCCCGCATTCGTATTGTGTCAATTAGATATGGATTCCTAATTACAGAGACATCTAGGGAAATTCTCTAACCGCACTAGTATTTCCCGACAGTCCAACGCAGTTATCGTTGCTTAATTTAAATCGATCACAAGATTTTTTAAACTGTTAGGGCCATTATTACAACTTGCCGTTAAGGTTGGGGTTAGTTAAAGGTACCTTTAGCCAAAGTGAACTTTTAAGTCACCTTTAACTTCTTTTCATTATTACAACCTACAGATAAAATAAAGAAAACTTTTTCAAAAATATGGCAGTGTCGGAGTAGTGCCCATAAAACTGTTCACTTAAACAAGTTTTCTTTTATTTAAACGTAGTGGCAGCGACTGGCTTCTTTTTTATTGTATTTCTTTATTTTGTTTATATTAGAAGTTGCCATATTGAAAATAATGTATAATATGGCAAGTTCAGACATAAACTTAACTTTAAAAGTTACCGGTGGGATGATTTTCCCTTTAGCTTAACGCTTAACTTATAATAACGAAAAACAGTTTATCTGCCAGTTAAAATCCTCCCTTTAGTTAATGGCAAGTTGTATTAATAGTCTGTTTTTCAGCTTGATTCTAATGTTGTAATGCGTAGTCCTAATGCTGATTATCGATGCCATTGAATTAGGACCTGTGAGCTAGCTCTGATTTTTGATTTGTTTTCTACAACAAGTAATCTCTCTCAGAATGGGTTAGCTCCAACAAAATTTGTTTTGTCGTATAGAACTTTGGAGTTTATCTGTAAAATATCTGAAGTACTACTGAAGTGATATGCTTCGTGAAGTTATTTTATAAAAAACAATAGTTAGCGAAAAAAATTTGTTTTGAAAGCAAAATTGATTCCACAGTTGAATCAAACATGTGCCATTTAAGGAGGGGTTCTTTAGAAGAATGTACCATTTGGTTACATATTCACCTTTTGATGCATATTTTTCTTGTGTCTAACACTAACTACAGCAGAGTCTATAATAATTAATTTATGTATAGACGACTTCCAGATCTTCCCTGTTGATTTGTTACTGTTCTTTTGTTTCTCTTCTATCTTTCGAAGTATTTCTATGTAGTTTTATTGCTATTCGATTTATGGTATATCTCAATATCCGTAATATTCACCTGCAAGCACCATATTTAGGATATTGCTTTTGCTAAACAACGGTATCGTTTTGTGAGATAACTTACTGTGATTTGATTAGGAAGCTAACAAAAGTATCGTTGTTAAGACTATTAACGATATTTATGTAGTTTCAAGAAAACAATTCAAATGCCATCAGTAGATCCATCATAACAACTTTTACAGGTACTTTTCAAACTTGACAACATTAATTTAAGCCTTTTTAGAACATACCCTAGCAATCATGATGACACGATTTCGAACCGGAATGAGCCTACCAAGCTGAAAAGCATTATTATTGGCCAAGAATACTTAACAAAATTTAAAATCTTGATGATGATGATCATTATATTCACTAAGGATCTATCTTTAGCATGTTCTCTAAGCAGTTTAAGAAATTGATTGAAGTTATTGAAAAATTTATCATCTTTTCATGAATTATTTTATAAAACCATTTGAGGAAATATTCATTATTATAATTTTATGTTTATTCTGTTTTGTAGAATCCCGATAAATGGAAGTACAATCCACCAATGAATCCAGCCAACGCTGCACCTGGTGCGCCACCTGGTAGTGGCCCCGGTACTATTGGCCCAATAGGTATGGGTGCTGGCATGGGTAGTATGGGTGCTAATGGTGGTTTGCATCCCTCAATGGGTGGTCCTAATCAAATGGGGAATTCAGCAGCTGCAGCTGCTGCCGCTGGCATGGCTGCCATGCAACAGGCTGCTGCCGTTGCTAAACATAATCAAATGATGTCACAAGTTGCTGCTGCAGCTGCTCAACATCAGCATCATCAACAGCAACAGCAACAACAACAGCAGCATCAACAACAACAACAGCAACAACAACAACAACAGCAGCAGCAGCAGCAACAACAACAGCAACAACAACACCAGCAGCAGCCACCACATCCATCTCATCAGCAGCCACCACATCTTCAACATCAGCAGCATGGTCCCCCACATCCATCACAAATGCAATCTCATCAATACAATTCGAATCTTCTTAATCATGCTATGAACAATCCAGCAGCAGCTGCTGCCGCTGCAGCAGCTATAGCCGCTGGCATGACTCATATGCAATTGCCACCAGCCATGCAAGCAGCTACCGGTAATATTTATGATCATCCAGGCGTACATCCTGGTGTAGGCATGAATGGTGTGGGTGTACCTAAGCCACCACCACCAGGTCAGTCTGGTCCCGGTGAATTGGTTTATTTGGGAGGACAACCTCATGCTGCCGCTGCTTTGGGCATGATGCAACAAAATCAATACATGAATAATCAAGCTGCAGCAGCTGCAGCCGCTTCACGTAATGCAGCAGCGGTAAGTACTCTTTTCCTCATTTTTTATTTATTGTTTTTCATTACTTTTTCCCTCATTCTGTGTGAGAGAAAACACTAATTGAATTATTCTCTATTGTCAAAAGTTCTTTTTTTTATATTCATAGAGACACTTTCGCATTGTGTGTATACATTTTGTAGTTTGTCTTTTTTTATCTATTGTTAATGGCTATAACGGCGATAACAGCTACTACTATTTAGCCTTTCTCTTTACTGATGACATTGATTCAATTAAAATTGATTTTGGTGTACGATTAAATCATTGTTTGTCAAATAATTGCATTAACTTTTGACAGCGCCTACAATATGTGATTGATAATCAAATTTAATTGCGTTATAAACAGTTCATCACTTGCTTAGTAGTGCGTATTGAGTGATAGTTTTCTATTGAAAAAATGCAGCTTCTGCCCATATTAATTCAGTTACCCAAACAATGAAGAATTTTATACGATGACCGAAACATATCTCATCGAAACGCCGTTAGATATGATCTGCACATGTTAGAGCGTCTGATTATTTAGATTATTAGCCCGATCGAATCTCATACAAGACAGCTCTTATTCACAGTATATATTCTGTCTGTTGACTTTTGATTTGACTCTTGAGAATAGAACAAATAAACAGAATAACGAATAACGAACTATAGACAGTGTTACTCATCGAATTGTTACATGGACACAGTTCTGTAGATGTGTGATTCACAACAATTTTCTGCTGGTGCAACGCGACTAATTCCGTTGAAACCATTTGTATTTCACCCTTTTAGTATTCACCACTAAATGGCAAATACGTATAAATAATACAACCGTAGAGAGTACAGGAAAAGAATGCATGCAACATATGCTGTTGTTTGCTGCTGATAGCATGCAAACATTACACAAAATCCACACTATATTTTATAATCGTGCAACACTTTATTGTGCAGTGCAGCACAATAAAAAAAATTTAAGCATACATTTTCTTATTTGTTGAGCTGTTTTGTTTTCTGCTCGTAATTTTCTTATAATTTTTCAGGTATTTTGACGTATTTCTTTTAAATGAATAAGATATACTGGCGGACCCGATAGACATACCGTCATACTGTAGGACTGTGTAGTACCCTGTGCAGTATATGAGAGTATGAGAAAAATGTTAATACAGAGAAACGAATACATACCACTTGCAGTTGTCGACTTTGACTTCGTGTTAATGGTCTTTATTTTAAAGTTGAGTAGCAATTCTTTTTTTTCTTTTTTCTTTTCTTTGCATTTTTCTTATGAATTCTCGATTTTTTTTCCGCCATATAAGCAAGCAAGCCAGAAGTTGTTGCCATAGGTACTGTATTTTATTTCTGAATGTCTGCCATTTGTTTTTCTTCTTCTTGTTGTTGTTGTTGTTATAAAATTTGAAATGTGTTCCTTTATATATACCACAGTTGTAGTTACAAATGCATACATACATACACATACGAGGCTAAGCCATTTATAATGGGAATTTGTTCAATGAGGAACTTGTTTCTTCTTATTTTTTGCAGCCGTATTTATTCATCAACTGAATATTGTTATTCTACTGTCTCCTCCTAGTGTCGATAGATTCCCCAACCATCTATCTACCCGTCTCCGTTTATTTCTTTATTTTTTAATTAGTAAAATCCATGATATTTCTCACATATTTGTATAGTTACTTTAGTTTTTCTTTCTTTTCTACAACCGTATTTATTTCATAATGAGCTTTTCGTATGATTTAAAGAATGAAATAATGCTTCAACAGATGGCAATCAAATAATTTCCTAATTGAGTAGATTTTGTTAAAAAAAAAATAACTCCATCTCATTGACTAGTTTAATTATCCACTTAAGACGTTTTAAAAATATTTTCTAGAAGTGAATTGAGATGGGAAGTGTTTTTGCATTGAATATAAAATTTGTTAATCTATTTTTAAATACAAACGATATCTGATAATTGCTGCAGATGTTGCAGGCATTTAGTTCAATTATTCCGTTTTTGTTTATAATCTCTTTTTTACGCTTAAATTTTGTCATGCTATGAATTTAAACAATGAAAATTACAACAATTGTTAGATTTGGCTATTCTACAGGTTAAATCCATACTCTACGTTTATTATTTTTCTCGTAAACATTAGTAAACCTGGAAAAAACAAATCTCGAAATAAATTAAAACAAGCATTTGTTGTGAGATACCAAAGTTCAGTTAAATAAAACACATTCATGATTTTGATGAAAGTTTTATTTCATTATAATGCTGTATAGGAAACCAATATCATTTAAATTACAACTGCTGGATTGATTTACAGCAGTCCATCCTATTGATGTAGTTTTCAACCGCTTTTTTGTACATTTCACGCAGTATCTCGGCGATAGTTGATATCAACAGCTGCGATATCGTCGCTGTCTCTGACACAATCACTTTAAAAAATGTAAACCACATGACGTCGGTAGGAAATTAACGGTGCGATATATGAAATTGCTGGAAATGTCTCATGCAGTAAAATTAAAATCCTTAGTGTTGTATGGCTTATGGCACAATCTTAGTAAAACTATATACTGGTTAGTTCATGATCTTCAATTGCAGATTAAGAAAAGCCCGTTGAAATACGGCCATAGCACGCTAAATTTATGGTGACCTGACCAGTGACACCGTATCATTTTCCAGATGCAGTAGTTTTTCTGCAATAATTTCTGGGTTCTACGAGTTTTATATTGACGCAGTTTTGCATGTAACTACTGATATCTACCGTTGCTCTAGAATCTTATTGGCAAATCTATGGAATTGCGAATGCTCCATCTGCAAATACAATAGTAAAATATGCCATAATATAGACCAAACTACAGAGAACACTGCGGAACAAACAATTCAAATATATCTTAATATAATTAAATATTATCCTTCAAATTATCCCTCACTCTCTGTTTTGTGACGCATTCCTAAGATGCGGAGGTCTGATTATACTTGAAACGATTTCAGTCTCTTATAATCTTGCCAATTTCTCGTACGGTAGGTCGACCGTAATCACCTTATAATGCTCGAAAACTGACCGCATTTGATGTACCATTTTTTTGAACGGAAAGTTGTTCGTTCATGTTGAAAAGAGATTATAATACAGAAGAGGCTGTCGTCCGTTGTGGCCTTTTATTTCACTCAGACCGAAAGTAGAATGCAGCTCATATTAAAAGAAGTGTTTGACTCAATACCGACAAATCAACTCTATAAGCTTCTGCTTTTACAGAGGATATTTTCAAAAATATATGTTTTGTGCTCGAAATCAATTGCGGCATGATATCGTGCTATAAATATCGAAATCTATTTACATTAACAATTAAAATAACAGAACAGGGCAACTCTACATTTCCAAACAAAGCTCTCCCATGTAGCCAATCCAAATAAAATGCGTACGAAAATGTACACAAAAAGACCAGCCTACAATTAAAACGAAAAAATTAAATACATTTCGTTTTAACTAGAAAATAAATTATAAAAATAAGATAAATAATATCTACGTTCACATAAATTAATCGTGAAATAGTAGCAACAAAAGACCAGGATAAGAACAGAACCAAAGGGAAAACAAAGATCACATACTAGAAAAAAAAAAACAAAACATTTTCACTCTTTCTCTGCACTGAAGAGAAAATACGTGGGACTAGGGTACTAAAACGCATCACATAACAAATAGACGGTGTACTATACTACTAAACATTACTCATACTGATTTAACAGCTAAAAACTCCTCTTTTTTCTTTTGTTTTATATCTCAGTTCTTATAACAACAAAAACAAATATTAATAACTACAAAGCGTAGTACACATATAAAAATAAAACAGAGAAAGAAAAACGTGCAGAGTTTAACTCATACAGAATGACAAAAAGAAGAGACTTATATAGTGTTGCCAACGCTTAGAAAATTTTATTAAAATGCTGCAATTTTATTGGCATTGCAAACAAACAAATAATTTCTACATTTGTTTGTATGTATGTATATACAAACAAGAAAATACATTTTTACTCTACATTTCTGTTTTGATATTCAATAAACGATTTAAATTGGCAATACTGGTCTCTTGTAAAGATACAAAAACACATGGTTGTTTCAGTATTATCGCGTATGTTGGTTGCTTCTCTTTTTTTTTTTTGTTACTCCACAATGGGGTGGTGTTTAAAAGGAGAAAATTATTTAGAAACAGTGATAAAAAAAATTAAACAAACGACAACTGAAAGCGTAACAAAAATAAAATGCAATCGAAGCATTAAGAATTTTCTTTAGTGAAGAGCTATAAAGACAAAAACAAAACTAATAATTACAAATAAAATTGAGAGTAAGTGACTAACGCTGTCTCTTTGGTTAACAGTTTGCCCACAAAGCAATAATGCTTACCTACACACACATACATACATTTGTATTTGCAGTCGAACATATTCACATAAAATTTTCTCTATTCTATTAGAAGTTATGGCTGATTTTCTTTCTCTCTTTTTATTTTTGTCGTATGTGATTTTAATTTTTTTATTATTGTTTGCAGCAAACAAAAATGCCGGCTGTCATCTGTCTTTAATCAGCAGCATGTTTGTCAAGTTTTTTTTTTATTTCTCACTCAATTTTTTTTCTTCTCTTCTAGTATGTACATATTTATTATTATTATTTTTTGTTTCTTTTTTTTTCTGACGTTCTTGAATTTTTTCTTTAATTAGTGACGCTAACAATTATTTAAAGAAAATGAACTTTGTTTTGGTGGAGACAGCAGAACAACAAATCCTTTTAGGTTTAGTTGTTGTTGTTACACAAAATTATACTTTGTAGTGATATTTCCCTGTTCTAAATTATATTTGAAAAAAAAATTTAGTTTATCTCTTAAATTTCTCTTCTTTTTTTCTTTAATACATTGCGGTGCGACACACACCTTTATAGGGGTAAATGCATTAGAAACTCGATCATGCATAAAGAACCATAATCACTGCGATTAACAGAAGCGTCTCTCTTCCAAACTTTCCTAGAAGAATAATATAATGGAGAGGATAAAGAGCGCGATCATACCGCTTTACATCTCAAAGAGAGCATTGATCAGAAAGTCTTTTAACTTACTCAGAGAAACCAGCTCACTGTCTTATTTCATTAAATTGTATGACCGCTTCACTATTGGTGTTCTATCAGGCTACTGAACCATAGACCGATTAACATGACATTCCGTTAAATGACTTCTGAAGGGTTTAAGAAGGAGGAAGAGATTGTTATCTACTTTCTAGGTCAGTGCCTTGAAGAGGCGGATGTTATCGATTTATCATTTTCGGCCATCTTTGGCAGAACTAAAAAATTAGGTATTATTTTGAAGTCGAGATGTTTTTTTTTTTTTTAATCTATTTAATCCTCAGATTGAATATTGGTTTGTGGTCCCACAACGGGCCAAACCTATGAGCTAGGGAAACTCGTGAAATAAGGTCCGTCCATTTACACCTACCTTTGTGTATAATATATCGTTAAGGTGCTAATTTGATTTTCTTTAGCTTTTAAAGTCCAATCGGTCAATAAGAAACAAGAACTACCAAAGAGTAATAAATTGTACGTGAAATTAAAAAAGAACAAAAAAAAAACTAATTCACAATTGGAGATGCGGGGCATCGATCCCCGTACCTCTCACATGCTAAGCGAGCGCTCTACCATCTGAGCTACATCCCCATATTGGCGAATGATTTCTTGTGGTAAACTGTTACAGTTATTTCGTACAATTTATTATACTGCAAACTAACAACAACAACAACTGCAATGTCCATTACCAAGAAAAAAAAACTATTTTTAAAATGGATTAATTTGTTTTTGTATTTATTTTTGGTAGCAAAACATTGACCAATAATAGTGCCCAGTGGTGTTAGCAAGCAAGCGCCTATTAGTGTGGGATTATTTTTAAACAAATTTTAACGTTAGTGAAGCATTATTATTTGAAATAAAAATAATAAAGAAAAAACCGAAAAAAATATGTTTCAAATATGTACATGTAGATATGTATTGCATTTGTTCTTGTTGTTTTTGTTCTATAAAGAAAATTAATAAACTAATGGATAAAGAAACTCACAGCTGTACGACGCTAATATCTATACTTTGAGAACAAATTTAAGGAATTGAAATACAACTTTGACTAGGTTTGTTGTTATAAATAGGATTTGAATTGCTAGTCTTATACTGTTCTTAGAGAATATCAAAGGGTAATCACTGAGACCCCCAAATAAAGCTGATTTTATAGGTAACCTTCTCCTTTGTTTGTATTGCAATTACAACTTTTAATCTCACATTTTGTTGGCCGTTGACTAGTCACATGTGTGACTTCATTCTTGGACCATTTTGTTGCAGTTGTCCGAGTTAAGGACTTTTAAGTATTGTAAGTCTTTCTTAGCGATACTGGGGAAACGTAGCTTTTCAATAGGTTAAATCTTCAGTTTCGGACCTCCAAGTTAGCGTGACCGATGATTGGATTAAACTTTATAAAAGTCTAGGAAAAACCATTGCATTGAAATTCAGGTTCTTACTTGATTTTCGTTCGTTTTAATGTGGTTTTACACTGGTACGAATCAGTTTCTATTGGGTCTCTTGGCACATTAATGCTCTTCAAGCAGGCAGGTAGGTCATTTCTGGATTGGGTTCCCATTCAGTTTTTCTGCTTTTTATTACTCGTTTTTGCTTCTCAATTTAATTTATTTGAATTTCACTCTTTTAATATAACCCTTAAACTTATCTACCTACCTATCAGAGATCAGCAATTAATCGTTTTTTCGCTACTAATAAGCACTCATGAAATTTTGAACACACATACATAAGTGAGTAAACGATATTGAAATTTAACTACTCTGATTCATTCCTACGCACTCACTGCAACGTTGATTTATAAATACAGGTTGCAATCAGTATGCGTACAACGTTGATATCAAACTCATACCATTCGAAATATGTTTGATTTATAAGCCTACTCATTTGGATTCATAAATTTAGAATAACTCGAATAATTTATCAAAATTTAAAAAAAAAGTAAAAAGACATCTAAGCAAAAAAGACAACGTAGCAAGCAGAGCAAAACCTTCTAATAAGTATTTTAGTGTTCGTACGCGCATCATACTTATTTTGTGATTCTTATTGCTAAGTATGAATATGATGAGTACTTCAAACTTTAAATATGAGTAGAGGTTCCACGATATTAAATTAAGTATGAAGGCGTATAAGTATCCGAAATTATGATTATCATTCGATTCTACTCATCTTTTTGAATACTCATTGCTGATCTCTCTGCTATACAATTTTTTGATATTGTTTTTAATGCAAAATATCAATAGAAGCTTTCGTATTTAGTTTGTGTACATCAATGAATTTGTTTTCATTAGAGCATTCATGCAGAGAATTTAAGGCGATTCTTTTTCTATGAGAAATGATAATTAAAATCGAAATAATATTATAATTAAAATGGAATGCAAAAAAATGTACACCCATACCTCGATTTATGTTGTTTCCTTTTACATTTCTTCGAACTTGCGTCAATGCTGAATTATTACTAATTTTTACTGTGTGTCGTTTGCAAAAAAACACATCTGGCAACACATCTATCAGCTGCTTTCATTAATATCGGCTGTTTAACATAAATTATACTAAGTATTGAATGCATAAAAAATAGTAACCGTTTAATACTTCTGCTGACAATTATATGTGAACGTGCTAACAGAGGTCATCGCCTTCGTCATCAGTTATCACTCTAATTATGCCTTATTATGTTGCTTTATTTGCTTCTAAACGAAACTTCACATTTTTATGTTGTTTATGTACTTGTAAATATTTCCTCTTCTTTATTATCTAAATCTCTAATCTCTGTTCTCCCTATTTCTCTCTCATTCTAAACAAACTCGTTATAATCACGTTTAATTTAAAAAGAGAGTTATGTTGGATAGCTAGATAGAGCACCACTATATGAATTTCAAACAAGTTGTGCACGTTTATTTTCTTATCTCTAGTTTGTTCTCTCATTTTTCTGTAACCATTTTTTACCAAATATTTAGTTTTATTTTATTTATAAATGTTATTGCTGTTATTGTTGTTATTTTGATTTTACTTTGTATTTGTATATGTTACTCATCAGATGTTTGTCTGACTGTTTATTTTTGTTATTTTACTTTTCACTGTCTTTCGTTTTTATTGTTTTCTATTGTCTTGTTTTTTATTTTATTTTTTGTTTTTTATTTTTATTGTTGTGTGGCTCTCCCATAATTTATAAATATTATGCTGACGAGAGTGTAAGCTCTCTCTCTCTCTTGCTCAGTTTGATTCATCTGTTGGAAATCACAATGTTGCCCTTTTTATAAATTGATGATTAATTTCTACCATTTTTAATCGCTTATTTGGAAAATACAACAGACGTCTGAAAATATCTTAGAAGAAGAACTTTTCTAAACCAAATAACTCTAGCTTTAGATATTCTTTGTTCTTATATACGATATTTCGGTACTCTGATGTGTAGCTTCGCCAGAGATCAGTTTTTTTATTTCAATATGCTTAGTTTATTAATTTACTTTTTAATGAATGATTAAATTAATTATCTCTTAACATTGTTTTTAAATTAGCAACACTGTCTGTGGAGTTTACTAATGCCAGTCATTTTTTTACTCCATTTTTTTTTGCACAACAATTTCTCGTTTGCTTGTTCAGTTTCTAATGAATAATATTGTGTACAGGAATAATGATGTAGTGGTAGTCGTTGTTTTGTTATTACTTTTATTAGTTCGGCTAAACGTGGAATTACATACAATTTTTCGCCTTATTATGATTGCTGTTGTTGTTACTGTAAACATTTAGCCAGTCAGCAGCAGTAGCAATAACAATAAATCCCTGTCATACATTTTTCGCTTTTGTGTTTCAGAGTCACTGTGTGAGAGCGATTTTTTTGTTTGTTTCGGTGATTGGTTCTGTCTCAGTTGTCAACCATCGTTTGAATTAAAAACTCAACGTGTGGAATACGGTGTGTTTACGGTGTGTAAAAAAGCGATTTTAATTTGAAGAAAATTTAGTTCTGTGAATAAAATTTGAAAAATGTGCATAAAAAAATAATATAAAACCGAAATAAATTGTGAAAATAAAATAATACGATAATTTTTATACAGTAGTTAATTTAATTTTGTATAAACTAATGCCATGCATTATAAGCTATGGCTGTAAAATAGTTTTAAATAAACATAAAAAAATTAAAATATTATTCAATAATATGATTAATTTGAAATCGCAAAAATACAAAACGAAAGCAATTAAATAAAATGAAAATTTATATTAAAAAAAATTAATTAATTAAATGAAACAAAGTTATTAAAAGCTCATCACTATTAAATTAAATAATAATAATAAAATATAACATATATTTAAAATTATAAATATAAATTAAAATAAAATAATTTGAAAAAATACATAAATTAAAAAAAAATTAAAAATAAAATTAATAAATAAAATTAAACAAATGAAATAAGTAAAATTAAATAAAATTTACATACATAACATAATTGGCCATTACAACCCTTCAGTCAGGATTACGCCCTAGCTTCTCACACCACTTATGTTGTGTGTGCTAATTTTATACATGATTGCGGGACCTACAGTTTAAAGTCGACTCCGAACAACAGATTTTTTTGAGAAACTTTTCATGGCAATTTTATTTACTCTCAGAGTTTTTGCCAGAAATCTGCTGAGAGGAAGTCGCCGAAGAAATATTTTTTTCATATTTCGTTTTTGATGTCTGACCGGGGATTCGATAAATAAAATTATAAATTAAAATAAAATTGAATATGTAATAAAAAAAAAAAGTATTAAAATGAAACGAAATGAATAATAAATTTATTTCAAATCAATTTTAAAAGCCAAATCCATACGTATATTGTCGTTTTAATCGATAAGAAAAATATTAGGTCGTAAATGAACCAACAATTACAATTACGCTGCTTTTTCTGCACCTAAAGCATTGTCAAATTTTACAAATTCTTTCAGCAGCTTACTCTGTAGTGTTTCGAATCTGTATCCACTTTTAAACTGAGTTGATCTCTGACAGAATTATTTAAATAATTAATGTTTAAAACGTCATTCTTCAAATATGCTGGTATATTTATACCGGCCGTGGGTCACAAATAGACTAAAACATACGGTTACGTTACCATCCTTCTAATTCTTTCTCTAAAAGCAATACACTAACCCGTTAGTACGTATCCTAGTAGGTGAGGCGCACGCAATGCGTAAATGTAACCAGAAATATTACATTTTAGCGCCATCTGTCGATTATTTGTAAACAAACTTTCACGACAATTTAATATTATTTAGTTTTTCTGATTACTTGTGCAGTTTTTTTATCATACATCTTGAGAAATAATATCAATAATCAATTCTCTACCGCTCTCACTCTCTCTCTCTCTATCTCTTTCATACAAATTATTAAACAAAAGTGCAATAAGGTTTTATTTTAATTCACTTCACTTTATCAAGTGACTTAAAATAGTAAAATTACAGCAGACAGTACTCTTCCTAGTAAACACTCAATTGAAAATAATCCTGCATTTTTTCTCTCTCTCTCTTTTCTATTCTCATTTAATCCTAAGAAAATATGGAATTGTAATGCCTGCCTTGGTGTCTTATATTAAATATGCACACCCAATAACTTAAAAAATTTTAAATAAGAAAACAAAAAAAAAACGAAACAAAACCATCTAAAATTAAATATTATTGCAGTAGCTCCTTTCAACACCATTATTGTTGTATTCGTTTTTCTTGATTTTATTTCTGTGCTTAACTCATTAAAAACAAGCCCGTAACATCATATTTTTTTTTATTTAAAAGAGAGCAGTAAACGAAGAATAGAGCGAGAAACGAGAAAACAATCCTTCCACCCATACCATACACATACTTTCTCTTGTTCGCTTTTGTTTTACCCAATTATCTATCCAATTATAACTGCTTTCGGTTTCTATGCTACACGTGTGAATAATGTCGTTGTGTGTAGGGGGGGTACTCACATTACTCTCTTCTTTTTACGACTTAAGTACACACTCATTTGTCACACATGTAAAACCTTACCTGTGTATTTGTTTTTCTCTTTTGTTTCGATAAATATACTCTTTTATTGTTGCTGTTTTTGTTACTTAAAACTTAATTAAATTTGTTGTTTCTTTCTATTAATTTTACCCTGTAAACTTAAGAACTTCATATGAACATGATGAAAATGCCAGATTTAAATAGAAAAATTATGCGTTAATAGAAGGAGAAAATCTTTTGTATAAAATAAACATTCATTAGGGAAATTTTATATCCTCTATATGCTTACCATTTATTTTAGATCATTTGTATCACACACGCATATGTAATTATGGAATTAAAAATTTTTGCTCTTTGATGAATTGTTTATTAATAAGCAACAGTCTACAAGGCAGTTATATTTCTAATAAAAACAAAAGGAAATTATAATGAATGATCGTCTGATTTCTTGCTTAAGAAGTTTGTATGTGTTCTTAAAAAGAAAAATTATTCTGAAATGTACATTCTTTGGAAGGCAGACAAAATTATTCAAAAACAAATAAATTAAAATACAAAATAAAATAAACATGTATGATCAATAGTTATTATTCAGAGAACCTATAAATTATCCACTTACAAACTAATCTCCATACAGATATATTTGTATGCCACACATTTTTCATACATATTTATTTTTGTAGTGTAAAATACTCTTTAACAAATTTTTATTATCAGCAAATTTTGTATGGAATATTTGTATGACAGATAATGTCAAGCAAAAAAAAATATATTGTAGTTCAAAAATATTTTCCGAATTAAATTTAGTCATACAATAACATTCTTCGGCTATTTTAAAAAATTTACTTGAAAAAAATTTGTATGATAAATTCAATTCCATTTCCATGCAAAATTTTTATGTCAGACATTACCGTTCACAATTTTACGCATATGCTCTATAAAAATTTCTAAATACAGTCCTTGCTACAAATTTGTATTATCGATACATTTTTATCCAATTAAAATTTGTATGACAGACATTCTCAAAAATATTTTTTCAAGAAAATTTAATGATAAAGATCCATATTATTCAGACATTTTACAATTTGTCTATTGAGATCTAAAAATATTGATAGAAAATGTAGCAAATTTATAGCACAGATATAATTCGCATTGGAATTTGTATGGCCGACAATTAATTTTTTTAACAAACTTGCCTTACTTTTCCTTTACGACAAACTTATTTTCTATAGTAAATATATTTTACAGTCTCTTTTACTGTGGGAAATTTGTATGATATTTATATGGTATGTAATACGATTTTGATATTATTCATATCAATTCTTTATTTGTATGGATGACGACTATTCGTCTTGTCTAGAGGTAGACATAAAGTGAACATGATTAAAATGTGACTATAGTTGTGAGAATCATGTGTACAATCCAGAGAAAAATTGTTAGTAAAAAAAAAATATTGAGGTAAATACAGAAAAAATGTACAGCGCCAAATCCCTAGGGATTGGCCATTTAAATTTACAAATATTCTTCAAAAAATGTACTATGTGTGTAAAAAACCGAATATGTTCGACCCCCGGGGGCTATTGGTAACGACCTTCGGTCTAGTCTGTAATAAAATTTTTTAATAACAGAATTCCTTTACAGAATTTGTATGGCCGATAATTTGTCTGTTAAAAAATTGTACGAAATACTTATTTTCTATAGCGAATTTGATTTACAGATTTTTATGCAATAGAAAATTTATATGATATAATGCGATCTCTATTAAAAATTTGTCTGTCCGACACTTATTTTTCATAGTGAATTCATCTTCCAGCCTATTGTATTGATGCTACATTATATGATAGACGGAATACCTAATCGATAGTTATATGATTGATAATTTTTCTATAAAAAATTGTACAACAAATTTGTGTTTTCTATAGAAAATTTTCTTTACAAACATATTATTTACTTGAGAAGCTAATTTTCTATTTGCGAATTTGTTCTACAGATATATGCACAATAGATATCTCTTTTAGATACATCATTTGCCAGATGTAATTCCTATTTAAAACTTCTATGGCAGAAATATATTTTTATATTGCTGTAGGTTGGGACTGAATTTTGACAAATAATTAAAAAATTTTAATTAAAAATTTATTAATTTTTCATTTCTTTGTGCACTTGAGAGCTTTAAGATTTTAATGAGAACCCATCATATAAAGTGCCAGAAACCAGTGCCAGATGTATTCTATGAAAGCAGTTAATCTTTTAAAAAGGATATTTTATAAAATAAAAAATTTCATAATTAATTAAAATATTAAATTCAAATTAAATTAAAATTAAAAACATAAAAATCAATATTAAAAAAGTTATAAACCATAATTAAAAAAAAAATATACATACTTGTGTATAAATTATTAATAAAAAAGTAAAATAATAATAATAAAAAATAAATAAAATAAAATAAAATAAAATAAAATAAAATAATAATAATAATAATAATGATAATAATAATAATACAAAAATACAATAATAAAAAATAAAATAATAAAAATAAAATAATAATAATATAACAATAAAAACAAAACAGTAGTAATAAAATAAATAATAATTTTACAAAAATTAAAAATAAAATCGTAAAAAAATAAATAATAAAGTTGTCAAATAATTAAATTACAAAAGAATATTTAAAAAATAAAAAAAAATTTTTTAAAAATAAATTAAATATAAAAAAAAATTAATTAATTAAATAAAAAACGAAAATAATTAATTATAAAAAAGAATTTAAAAATATTTATTTAATTATAAAAAAGAATTGAAAAATAAAAAAAAAATAAAAAAATAAAAAGTGCCCATAGTGTTTGTAAAACATTCATTCATGATATAAATAGTGAATAAAAAGAATAATAAATGCAAACCCCTTAAATTATTTATAATAATCATAACCAATTAATATTTTTTAGAAAACAACGAGTTTGTTTTTATGTAAATAATTTCAAAACCCATGTAAAATAATTTTGTAAATATTCAAAAAAAAAAAAAAATAATACAAAAACAAATCCTTTAAATTACCTCACCTTTTCAAGTGACCTTCGTTTGCAAGTTTATATGCTTTTAAGTCACGTTGTATGTGAGAGTATTTTGTCACGTGATTATTTCTAATCCTTTAAGAATCCTTAAAAGGATTTACAGTCGACAACTCATCGCTCACTTGACTCACTTGACTTTATCCGTTATTGCTGTTGCTGTTACCGTGTTTTCCTGCTTCCATTGTGAATTATCACAGGCTTTACTTGTTCCTCTTGTTTCTTTGACGGAAAGTATTGCCTGCGTGTGTATTTTGTGTGTAAAATTTTAAATAAAAAAGGAAATACATCTTTCACTCTCTGTCTCTCTCTCTCGCCTGTTCTTACACTCTCTACTCATGATGAAATTTCTCCATGAATTTATATTCGACGCACGTAATGCAGAGGATGTGGCAACATTAACCGCTCAAGAAATGGTAAATAAAACTTAATTTTTTTTCAAAAGATAAAAAATAAAAAATAAATTTATTTTAAAACCCCTTCTAGACGGTAGATGATGGAATTTAATTTGAAGAAAAGTTTAAAAATTGTAATTGAGGAATTTATCAATCATTCATGAAGTTTTTGTTTTTAAAAATGCTTGTATGTACATATGTATACATACATAGATACCCTACAATGTTTGTTAAAATTAAATCAAATATTATCGTAGCTTTGTAAAATACAAATAAAGTTTAAGAGGTGGAACTTATATTTTATTATAATGCTTAGACCTTGCCTTTACACCGCAGGATTGTTTGCAGCACTTAATCGTTGTTTTTTTTTTTTAATTTTTTAGCATATTTCGAGTATATCTCGGTCAAAATTTGACGAATATTGGTTTTGAAGAAATATCTGCATAGAACGTTATCCGACGTATCTTCATGTAAAAATTCTAATCGCATAGAGGTGTCAGATTTTTACGTAAATACGCTTTCTGGGTACTTCTCATAGAATAAAGCTAATTTCCGTTTGTGTTTCTTTAACATCGTCGTGTTGAAAGTACAGTCCGTCTAGTCCATAAACTTCAGGCTAAAAAGTTATTTCATACTATCACAACCCTCTGAATGAATTGTAAGTGTTCTGCCGGTATTCACGCCACAACACTCTGAATGAATGGTAGGCGTTCTGCTGGTCTGTTCACCACACAGTTACACAACAGTCTTCTTTCGAATGTATTGGCTTTTCGTCACTCACTTAAAATTATTCAAATTATTCTGCCACACTTTCCTGACCTGACCGCAGCTGTAACCACCCCAATTTCTACCAAAGTAGGATCACTATGACGATCCTAAACACACCGTAACACTCGAAAAATGGCTCAGCATTCTTTGGGTGCCAAACGATCCATATTCCAGGTGAAATAAATGATTTCCAATTGGCAACCCTGTCATACCAGAAGTTTTGAGATCTTTATGCTAGTCTGTTTCTTTATTTGTTTTAATTTTTGCAATACATTATGCTTCGAAGATTCTTACGTCACGTGATTGTACTGTACATTATACACTTTCAGCCGATCGCTGAGGTATACTTTAGATCGTTCTCAAAGGCATAAGGATTCATTTTATTTTCTACGATGCTTGTGCAGTAAAAATATCGTATTTTTGCTTACTTATTTAACAAATAGGTAGTAGGTAGATAGCAAATAAAGCTGCCTCTTACCGACACTGAGCCGCTTTCATATTTTGATAGTGTTTTTACAAGGTTTAAGGTTTAAGATGCAAGATTTTCTTAGCCGATTGATAAATGTTAAATTTTAACTTATTGGATACTAGAATATTTCTTGCTCTTCAACAAAAAAAAAAAAAAAAACGAATGAAAAAAAAAGAACTCTTCCAGTAAATGAAACCGTCATGTTGGTTGCTTTAATTTTGATCATCAGTGTATATCTGCCCCAATGGAATTTATCTATTTTTCATCCGGAAATATATTTAAATTGTAAAAAAGAAATACTACCATAGTCGGTAAACATTCTAAAAAATTACAAAAATTTAATGGATTTTAACACGTTTGCTCTTTCAATGATACTCGTTATGGCAGTAATTTTCTTTGAAATAATTTCCATTCTATGTTGAGGGTTGTTTTATGTATTTTAGGGATCCACCGCCAATATCATCAAAAAAGAAAAAATTACCATTAACATTTCTAATGTAAAGCCAAGCCATCGTATGTAAAATACAATAACGAATCGTAGCGATTGTTTAAATTAAAATAAATATTTTTCCGGTTTAAATTTAAATTATTGAACGATTTTGCTGAGAACAAACCCCATAACAAAGACAATCAAAATGTTAAAAATAAAACAAAGTGCATAAATACCAATGACAGATGGGCAAAAGCAATGAAAAGAATTATTTTTTTTTCATTCTATTGCTTGAATATTTCTGCTTCATTGGTTTTAAGTTTAATAGCAGACATATTTTCTATTAAAAACTTGTGTCGCAGATAGATTTTGTACAAAAAAATTTAAGAAACCCAGCACGATTTTTGTTGCTTGTTAACATTACCTCCTAGTGAGATAACAATGCCCTCAAATCGCTTGTGCAGAATATCAAATATCGCATGAGTTGTGTGGCACTTAGGCTTAGCGCACATAGTTTCCAAAGAAATATGAAGCGATGACGCCACCAGACCAAAAACCCACTCAAACCTCAGCGGCTTTTTCGGAATGAATTGGACGCTCTTGGGTCTCCTGTGTTTGCGTTTGTTTACGTACTCATTGATTCAGAAATAGTCCTCCTGATGATGAATTTTCGATGAAAGTTATGGTTAGACAGAACACCCACTTTGATAAAATAATTTTATTGTTGAATAGACTGAATTAAATGACAACTAAATGACAGATGTCGCTTTCCAAGACCGTTTTCAACCGTTAATTTTGTCATACATGCCATAGAAAGCATTTTATCTCAAATATTATGTTTTAAACCATGTACGTACGGTGTTCTGATACATGTTGTTTTTATTATTTACTTTTTTTTTGTAATAAACAGTTGGATGCAACACTTGTCAATTTAATAAAAATCAATATTTGCAGAATAACTTGTTAATTCTAAACATAGTTTCCTTTTTTTTAATTTCATTCATTCATCCATTATTTTTTTTCTCATTATTTCGTTTTTCATTCATTCTTTTATTGATACACGACCTCTTTCTTCCTTTTTTCCACACACACACACACACACTCTCTCTTCCTCTTTCTTTCTCTTTTCATTAATACTTTTTAAATACGTATAGCTACATTTCTTTTTCTTCCTTTTTAGAGAGAGAGAGTTCTCTTTGCATAGGTTTGGCTGCGTATGAGATTTTTTCTTTGTGTAGTTGTTGCCTTTTTTTCCTGTCTGTCAGGCAGGCAGTCTCAACTGGGTTGAAAAAAAAACAACACTTGAGTACCTGACTATCTGGCCATCTGACCTGACGCGACGACGCTACTCTACTTACATGTGTTGACTATGTATTATTGTTCATTTGTTCTCTTTTCTTCTTCAATTATTTTGTTTGCCTTTTACGGTTTCTTTTTCATGAAAAAGTATGTGTGAGTGGCTCAGGGTGAAAAGAACATCTGAGTGTAGCAGTAGGTAGTAGTGCGCATATGTTTATAACCCCATACATATCATTACTATTACTGTTATTTTCTTCATCTTGTTGTTGTTGGTGTTGTTGTTTTTTCTTTAATTGTAAGTACTTACAAATCGTAAGTGTAAGTAGTTTTATTTCAACAGTGTTTTGTTTATAAATACAGTTTTGTGCGAGAAAATAGACCCACACTACACTGCCGTATTCTAAATAATAAACTCCAAAACATTTATGATGGAGTTTTTTCTTTCTTTTTTTTTAAATTATTTTCTTTCAATATTTGACAAGCGTTAACTGTATTGTTATTTCAGTCCTAATTCCAGTCCACAGTTGGCCTTTTTGTAAGAATTTTTTTTTCTGAGTTTATGTTGCATTTTCGTTTACACTACGGATATTGTCGTTAAGGCAAACAGTGTTTATGCCAGAAAAATATGTCAAGAAAAACAGACAATAACAGAACAAAAAAGAAATCACGGCCACACGCAAACAAATTTCTAGAAAATGGATTAACAAAGATTGAATACAATAACACAGCTTAGTAGAAAGATTTCCAAAGATGGAAAAGAACAAATTAACATTGAGATTTTAGGAGTTGCCAGCTACAGCTAAAGGTAACGTTGCCAGTCAGTACAATATACAAACACATATACATTGGTACTGTAGAGTAAAGTTCATATATAATTGGTCATTATAACACTTGTCAGGATTACGACCTAGTTTCTCACACCACTTGTGTTGTTTGGTTTGGGTTTTTATACATGAGTGAAGTTCCCAATTTAAAGTCGATTCCGAACGACAGATTTTTGAAAACCTTATCATGGCAATTTTATTCACTCACAGTTTTAGCCAGAAATCTGCTGAAAGCAAGTCGTCTAAGAAATATTTTTTTATATTTTGTTTTGTTGGAGTTGTCTGACCTTTGTTTGGAAGCATGGCCTCAGGTCTAATAAGCCAAGATACTATCTACTAGACTAGGCGACTACAAGAGTAAAATTTGTTAAATAATTGCGAACAATTTCCATTTTTTTTTTAAATTTTAAAATCCACACATAATACTTGTTTCTAAAGCGTAGAAAACGAAACAAGATAACTTTAATCATATCAAAAAATTTCATGATTTTATTATTCACAGAACTGGCATAATCACATTTTTTTCTTTCGAAACTTCACTCTATCAATCGTCTATACTATCAAGATCCTGAAATGAAACAAATGTTCAAATTGTTTCTTTTGCTTTGTTTCAGTGTCATTCTCTAGCAGCTTCTAGATTTGCAGGCTTACCAACTGTTTTTTGTTTAGAAATATCAATCTAAAGAACTTCATTTTTTAAGCAATTTCTAGGGTAATAGAGTTACCAACTATCAACAACGTCGTTTGGGAAAATGTATGGGATTGCAGTATTGGATTGGGTGTAGAGGTAAATAATTTTTTATATTAAGTTCTACACTTTACCGATCTTTGCTTGCCATGGATGTTACTGAACTATGTCTGCCCACAGTCACTTTATATTTTCAGCCACACTTGCATTCATTTTTAACTAAGTAAGGAAACCAATAAAAACAAGATTAAATTATTCATTCTGCTCACAAAAAAAGGGCTGTTCCCCTTGCTGTAGTCGGTAGCTCCAAGCGGTTCAAACAATCGAAAATTATTTGGGAAGAGCTCCTTTATCCTTTTTGTCCTTTTTGTAGAAACAGAGAGAGCAACCTTATCCACAAAGCAAAGAAAATTGTAGCAAAACCGCAGTAGAAGAGATGGACTATTAGGCCATGGCGTAACTCATAAATTCTCACAAGTGACGTGTAATGAATTTAATTTAATTTTTTACTTTAATGGTCTGTAATTTTCCAACTTTATCGCATTCACCAGTCATTTTTTTCAGAAATTCGGGTGTATTAGTTTCGCTTCCTAGTATTATCCCTTGTGGAATGTACTGGGTCACTGAGATGAGCTGGATTATAGATCAACATAAATTCTTGTCATGCTTCAAATACACGAAAGCCAATTGGAAATATCACAGCCGCCTACTCTCTAACAACAGTACCTTTAGGTGATCGTTCGACAACATTTCCAGCCCCTTATTCTTATTTTAAAGCTAATTTCATGATCTTTAATCGGATTATTGGCCACAGTATTTTTAACTGAACATTAGACACAAGCAATAAATTGTGCTATATTTTCTTTCCATGCTGTATACATGGTTTTCCCTCCTCATAATGGTTATTGAGTTAAATGTCGTCGCAAGTTCTAATTTTTATTTTGATTTTTTTTCTTATTTTGTTTTGTCGTCTTCTTCTCCTAAGGTCTTTGTACTCTAAACATAAAAATTATAAAAAGGAAAGAAAAAAAAAAAACAAATGAAAAATAGTTACGAACTAAAATTGTTTAAATATTCACTCAAAATACTTGTGGGTTGTTTTTCTCATGCGCGTTTCTTTTACCTTTGCTTAGCTTACTTTTCAGTCAATCAAAAAACATGAAAACTTTTGCTTCGAAAATCGATATTAAAAGAGGAAAAACGAATTTCCGCCGGTAATTTCTTGGTATACTACAGTTGTTGCTGATATTTTTGTTGTATTGAAAAACACATGTTTTCCACAAAGGAGAACAAATAGGCCAAGAGTTGATAGAAGTTGATAGAGTGTGTAGACCGATCAGGTAGTGTACTTTAGTGGTACTATTTTTGATGACATTTTACGGAAGATACTGAATGGAAAAAAATTAATAATTTTCTCCAGAATTATATAAAAGCACCGCTGAATTTATCGCTCTACATATCCCTTGTTTAACACATTGCAAGTGCTTGCATTGCTCAATAATTTGCATTGCTCAACAATTTGCATTGATGCTGTGTTCTCCAAACTTCATTACCAAAATTTTAGTGACAGTAGATGTACTTTTGTATATTTTTTTTACTGTTTTTTTGACATCGATTACTTCCACACGAAGTATTGACCATCAAAGTATTGACCATCGTTAACTGCATCCTATTTCTTCCATTCTTGAAATCTCTCTCCAGAAAAGTCTCTCCAGTTGTAACTTTAGACATTTTTAAGGCCTTTGCGCCTCTATCGAAACATTTTTCTTCTAGTGTTAGCAGTCACTTCTCTCAATTTATATCAAGTTTTCTCAGGGATGGACTATCCGGCTTGTTAAAGATGGTATTCCATTGCATGATTTTAGGAGTACCAGAAGGTACTGTTCTATTTCCAACCCTATTTCTTATTTTTTCTTTTCAAGAAGATTGTACTTCTCTCTCTAACTTCCAATTCTAGCTACTCTTTTGCAAATGAAATCAATATCTGCACCGTCTTTCCTCCTTCCAATAACTTATTTTCTCAGTTTCAACCAAATGCATTGCGTAAGTAGGGTATATCGCCTGAGCGCGTGCCGTGTAACATATTCAGCATAAGTATCGAGATAAAGATGTCTTATTTATATTTAAAAGTAGGAATAAATGTTAGATTTATGCACATGAAAATGCCTTAAAGGCATATGTACGTCATGTGTCAAAAAAATATGTCAAATGCAGTAGATCCTGCATTTTTATGTAACAAATGCAATACAAGGAAACGTGTTTTAGTGAAATAAAAGCATTTTTTTTAAATCGGAAATGGTATATGTATTGACGTAAAACTCATTCCTTATTTTTTAGCCACACTTTTTATATCTGCCACACTTCCTGTTTACAACGTCATTTAAATAAAAATTATTGGTTTTGCTTATTTTATTTTATTTGATTGACAGCAATACCATCTAACAATCAGGCTGAATCTTAGGTCACTGCTAGGGGTAGCTGAATCGACTAGGCAGGGAAAATAAGGTTACCCTCTGCAAGGTCCCATGTCATGTGGGAATTTTTGGCAAAGAGCAGGCACACGTGTTTACGACCATTGGAACTTGAACGCCGTTGATTGGAGAAGAACCCTTCTTAACTTGAGGTTGGTAACCGATCTTTTGACAGGGAACTGTACATTCTGTGGCGATGATAATGAATATCGGAGCACATTCCTTGAAACTATATGGGGCATTATTGCATTACAGAAATAAATATTCGGTTGTGAATATCGGGTTTTAGGCAGGGAATTGTCATTATTGATGCCAAGCAGCATCTTAAAGTTTATTAGGCCAACAGGCTTGTTAGGTACTTTATCGGTATTATACTCTATAAAGTTTGAGGGGAGTATAATAGATTTTATATGGTCGCCGTACTAGGGCATCTCTTCATGACAACAATTAAATGTGTTTGCGAACTTTGGTTCTGAGGTGCAGCTATGATATGTGAATTTCCATGAGATTTCCGCATCTGAAACCATTATTAAAAATAAATTGTCAAGTGATCTATAAACGGCTTAGGGCCATTATTACAACTTATTGCAACCGTTAACTAAAGGGATAATTTTAACGAGCAGATAAATTGTTTTTCATTATTATAAGTGTACAATAAGGTAGAAGTGAGCGTTAAGCTAAAGGGACTTATCTGACTTAAAGTTAAGTTTATGTTTGAACTTGCCTTGCCATATTATATATCATTTTCAATATGGCAACTTTAAATATAAACAAAATTTTCATTTCATTTCGAGAGACCATGAGCAGTGTTATCGACATTGCTCCGGCATCATCGCCATATTTTTGAAAATGTTATCTTTATTTTATTATTAGGTTATAATAACGAAAATAAGCTAAAGGTGACTTTAGCTAAAGTTATCTTTAACTAAACCCAACTTTAACGGGAAGTTGTAATAATGGCCCTTGAATTTTTTTTAGTTTGTAGGGCTATTTCTTATTGCCTTTCTTTTTATTTCACATTTTGTAATCGTATTTAGAGATTTCCATGATGTTTTAAAAATTTGTCATCAAATCTATGCTTATTTCCTCTTTTTTTGTTAAAACATTTCATTTTATTTCAGGAGGCCTACTTTTCGAAAAAAAAATATCAATTTTGTTTGACATACTTTCACTTTTTATGCATAATATTTAGACTAAAATTTAAATTAAAGTATAAAAGCAGAAAAGAAAAAAAAAAAGGAAAACCATCCGAAGCGTTTATTAAAACCTAAACTGGCTGGCTGATCAACTAAAACAAAAAACAGCTGTTGCTACGCGTAGCAGCGTACTTGTATTGTAAAAAAAAAACGGCGTTTTTTGTTCTTCTTTCATTCAACTTTCAAATGGTTAACAAAACCAATAAAAAGAATAACAAAAACAAACAAAGAATTTCTAAAAGACAAACAGCAAACCGAAGAGAACACAAAACAAAATTTTTATTCCATTTTAATACATGACTAAACCAAAATTTAAATGAAAAAAAAAAACCAACATAAATTAGAAAAAAAAGGCCTAAAACCAGCAACTTATGCACGCACATTCGCTTGCACACATCCACAGACCCTAAACAAACTTTGAGAAATTATAAGAAAAACAAAAAGAACGAATAATTAATAAAGAAAATAAAAATCAAAAAATGTAGAGGGGGGGATATCATTGTGCTCTCTTTTCAACACACGCCCAAACAAAACTGAACGAACGAAAACGAAAAATAATTAAAAAAAAAAAACGATAAAACAAAACGTGCGTAAAACCGTGTGTTCTCTGTCTTTTTTATGTCGCTCTTTCCCTCTCTCTACTCTGTGGCTCACACATATGTATGTACTTCTGCTATTGTCTTCAACACTGTGTGACAAACGAGTAAAAATGTTTACAACTTTACAAGAAAAATAAAAGAAAAGAAAAAATTAAAAAAAAAAATCGCCGGCCGGCAAATATTCAATAAATTTTTTTTTCTTTTTTTCTTTTTTTTTCTTTTTTTTTCTTTCTTAAAGCGAAATTTATTTAACTTTTATGGATTTTTTTTAAAATATATTCAATGCAAGACAAACTTGTTCAACTTAAATGCTTTAAAAGGTCGGTCGTTGCTAAATAATTGTTGTCAAGGATACTTTAATACAAAACAAAAAAAAATTTTTTTTTTTGGTATTTTTTATAAATTTTTGAGAACTTTTTTTACATTTAAAAGCAGCTGTAATTTTCGTGTAAAGCCAATAAGCTAAACAGATGAATATCAATTGCTTCTTTTTGGTATGAAAATGGTAGTTAGATGGATACAGGTCGGGACCCAGTAAATATAAATTGTAATCCCCTTGACCCGTAAATATTTGGTTCTTTAGATAAAGTGACTCAGGCTGCTAATGTCTACTACGTGTGACATTTCTTTCAAATCATCTGCATAGTACGTACTAATGTGCCTTTTTCTCCTTTAATATAGTGCCAGGGATTTTTACCCAGTAGGTCAAGAACTTTTTTTCTCCCTCATCATTGCAGCTGTTGTAGAAATCGTTTGTAAGGCCTCCAAGTCTAATACGTCTCGTATGCGTGCCCCTTTATACCATGATCTGTAATGATCCGGACCTACATATCATATTGAGCTTGCTTTTTGAAGTTTAAGCAAACTTGTTGTGGGCCTTCCATCAAGTTTTAATCAGATTTTCTTCTCCATTTTGTCCATATCCAAAGCCACACACACACACTGTGAGTTATAATCTTGCAGGTCCTTAGGGGAACTTCCAAAGTCGACTACTCTTCGAAAAGTTCAATGATGGTGTTACGCCTGACCAGTTCATCCGCTCTGTAGTCACTTGGAACTGGGTCCTGGTACCCATATTATATGCTGACATTTTACAATAGAATTTTAATAATTTCGAATTTCAATCCTACTTTTACTGTATTATGTTTCAAATCGATAATCTTACTTTATTCGTTTGTTGGTAACCCTCTTATTCAGGCTTACAACCATCCATTTTTGCTTTGCATCCGTGGGTTAGGAGTTAAACGGCGACAACAGGTTTCAGCAACTCTTTCATGGCAATTATTTACTCTCTGAGTTTTTGCCAGAATACTAGCTGAGAGGAAATCGCCAAAAGAAATATTTTTTCAAATTTCGTTTCTGTTTGAGATGTTTGAACTGGGATTTGAACTACGGGCTCTTACCTAATAGGCTAACACACTACCTATTGCATTATGTCATGAAAAGTACAGTGAGTTGCATGGGAACTAGGAATACATTACCAATTTGTTATCAACCATTTGAGGAAAGCAGGATAAACAAAGTAGTTTGAGGAATTCCTTTGGAATTCACTGCTAATATGGAATAAAATCGATTTTTTTTGGGAACAGAATGATTACGACAGACTTAAAGTGGTTCACGTACGAAAATAGTCTGCGAAAGAGATCATGGACAAAGCAAGATTAAAACCACGCTATTCTGGGAGAAGAAGTCTGGATACGCAAATAAGGATGGCAGGAAATAAAGTATGACACCACTTACTATGCTCATTGAATAAGCCTTTGTTGAATTTTCTTCAATGTTTCCAGACGAAATGCTATTTTATAATCCAGAGATCATTACTAGTATTGACACTTATCTGTGAATCCTTTTTGTTGTTGCTTTAATCACAATTTCTCGATTTTCACAAGCAATTGTTGAATTTCATTCTTTCAAAATATGTGGGCATAGAAAACTATTCCTTTTGCAAACAAAAAAACAAAACACTCTCATTTCAACAATTCAATTGGAAATATTGTAGCAGTGATAATACTTTTATCACAATACTAGCAGACACAATAATCACACACATGCACACACAGTATTTATAGTGATTAGCATACAAATTGTGGATTAACGGAGGAGGGATTAGGATGGATTATGGTGATGACAATAAACGAGATAAATATTGTTGTGTTTCATACTAAATGATATGTGCTGTGATGTAATGTGTTATCACACACATTATTACAATACTTATGCATGTTAAGATATTAAGCTATTCAAATAAAATTTATTTGATTGTTTCAAAAAGAAAATAAAATTTTTTTCTGTTTCTAGTGATATTTTATTTATCACTGTGATATATCAGTGAATGGGATGTTAATGTTAATGTTTCTATGGAATTAATATTAAGAAATAAGAAGTTGTTTTATAAGAGAAAACAAAGAATAAACGTACGTACGTACGTACGTTTATTATTATCATAATGATATATCACTCCGTTTATTTAATTAAATCACAAAAGTCTGAATACAACATCTTCTGGGAAACATATGGTATAGACAATTAAATATAGAATAAATGTGTGGCTGATACCGACGATATTTGGCACATTAATGACGACATAAGTTTAAAAAAAAGTCGCTGGAATAAGTTTCTAAAGTCGCTGTTGTCTAGTAGTTAAGTGACAACCTCCGACAACCCGAGCTGAACGAAACAGGGAAAATATTTCTTTCAAACATATTAATTGGTGACCGCAAAGTTAAGAATCTCTCATTTGATTAGCTTGTAGAAGCTCATAATGAACATTACTCTGTCAATAATTTCTTTAGCTTCAGAAAGAATTTCATTTCGTTCCGTTTTCCTCAAATGGTTGATAATGATGATGAATTGCCAGATCCCTAGCAATGTAGTGAAACAATACGTGCATCGACTTAGTGATTGGTTGGCCAGAGCGGAGTGCATCTTTGCATTTAGCATATGATGTTGCTGATGTTTTTCTAGTTACAACTCCGTCTTTGTAAACTTTACAAACTTTTTTCAGCAGCATTTTTATGCCCCTTCTTTAGTGGAAAACCAAAATTTGACAGCGATATTACGAATTTTCATTAATTTTTTAAACGAAAATAACTTTTGGTAGAAATAATACCTCCAAAGGAACTTAAGAAGTTTAAGGCATGGCATCATCATTCAAACAAATTGTAATGCTGCCAGATGTCATTAATTATGGCATATGGTATGGCGTTTTAAAGCCGTCACGCAAAATTTTTTTGAACAAACTTTTTTCGACGCGCAATACTATCTCGTCTTCGCTACTTTCTCATACAGTTTCCTAAAGAATATAATAGGTTTTCAGTTTTTTAAACTCGAATAGGTTTGATGCCTCATCAAAGACCCGATAATCTTTCTTCAAATTGATAACAAATTTTGTTAAATTGACAAAAATGTTTGCAATGTTGACAACAACTAACTTCTGAAGTTAGCTATCCAGCTATGTTATCAATTCATAGCTAAAGCCGTAAAACGATAAGTTATCCAGTCTAGTGTCGAGGAGAGCTTAAGTTTTCTTTTCAAAATAATGAAAAGTATTTGTTTTTGCAAAATAAATTTGAACTGAAACTGTGAATATACAATAAAATTCTTATTAAACAAATGTAAGCTAAGCTTTGGCTTGTAATTATGTTTGTTGTAGTTGTTGTTGTCGTCGACGTAGTTGTAATTTTATTGTCAATTTGTTGTAGTCATGTTGTACGCATTTTTTTTTTTTATTAAATTTTTTTTGTGGTTTTCAAATAGAAAAACTGTGTCAAGATTAAAACTCCATTTTTAGAGAGAGCGCAATTGAAAACAGTCAGTTGGCTTAACTTAACTCTACGGCTGCTACTTTGTTGTCGTCATTATCATCATATATGGGCCGTTCAAAAAAACGAAAACTACGAAAAACGCTGTGATTTATTACAATACAAATACAACAAATTTAGTTTATCTAGCCTTTTTAAAAACTGAATTGAACACTGAACTTAACTTGAAAAACAAAACGCAAACATATGTACGTACGTTGAAAAGCAAAGAAAATAAACATAAGCTCTCGAACAACAAGTGATCAGATCACTGGATCTATACGAGTGCTTAACAGCAGCATGTCTGTCCATGCACTTTTATTATTATTTTTGAAGTATTGGCCATAACAGTCAACCAGCACTTGTGGCGGCCAGCAATAACAAACAAACATCAATTATAAGTCAATTACTAAATAAACGATAAATATCTTATTAAGTAAGGGTATTCACTTTATTAGAGTGGGCTTTTAGCTTTCTTGAATTTAAAGTTTTTAATCATGGCTAGATAACTGACTATCAATTCGTGATTTTATTTTGTTTTTAATTTGAAGTGATTTAAGTGAATACCGTAAATATTTTAAGCCTCTTATAATCTTTGGGGTATAATAACACAATATTTCATATTAGACAAGTTAACAAGCATAGTTTACTTACTTAGTTGTTGTTGTTGTTGTCATTGTTATTGTATGTATTTGTTTTTTGTATGAGAGAGATATTGTCACTATTTGAAAACGTCACTTAAAAAAAGAAAATTGAAAAAAAACAAGTCTTTATTATAATGTGTTTAATGCAATACCAACAACCAATACAAATATCATAGGTTGTTGTCTTAGCTAACTGAGCGCCTTAGCTTGGAATCACAGCAACCATTGTTCTAAGAATAATGGATAGTTTAATGCTTATTGCCACCTCAAGTCTAGCTCACTTGAATTTTCTCAAAGTTCCCTTTTTCTAGACAATCAAAGAATGGTAATATCCTGCAACGACTTCAAATCGAAATTGTAACTACGAAAAAAAGTTAGACCACTGAACATTGTCCAATATTTGAATAGCTGAGACAAAAGATTCTACGCTTCGCTTACTCACCCTTATTGCTGTCCTTCTGTGAATATCTATGCGAGCGTATTGATTTTTTCATTTTTAAAGCAGGATTTAGGATTTTGTAGTGAATGAAATAGCGATATACGGTTTTATCAGAAGCCTCTCGCACTTGTTGTATCGATCAGCGATCTAAAGAACTTTATGTCCATTTATTTATGTCTTCCACACTGATGAACATTTCAGAGTTGTCTTTTATTTGCATTTTTACTCGCTAGCCATTCGTTTTGACTTGACATTTCAAAGAAAATAATTCTTCCCATGGTTCTTGTCATGGATAAATAAACTTTCACGGTTTGATGGAATATTTCAATTCGGTTTTGAAAAAAAAAACTATTTTGAGAATGTTCCACTATCCTCTATAAAGTGGATAGCTGGTCCGCTGTACCTTATACGGCAGGTGAAATAAAGTTCTAATGTCGCCGTAGTTTAGTAAGTAGTGAATTGGCTTATAAGACATCTCAGACATCTCGAACAAACCGAAATATGACTTCCTTGCAGTACTCTTCTGGCAAAATTTCTCGGAATAAATGAAATTGCCATGAAAATTTCTTTTAAATTTGTCGTTGACGAACCGAAGTTAAACTGTAGATCCAGCCATTCATAGCTAATACAACACATTCAACATGGGTTGTGTTTTAAGCTAGGTAGTAATCCTAACTAAAGGGCTGTAATGACCAATTATCTGAGTTAAAAATGAAGTTTTGCAATTTGATCGACTTTAATTTTAGGTACTTAGTATATCCACCATATTTGATCAAAATCATCGACAATTCGATGAGGAAAGGAAAAGGAAAAATCTACTTCCGAGGCAACGATAGATATAAAGGACTCGCTATAATTTTAGAACTTGCTACGATAGGAACATTTTTGCTTTAAGGAACTGAAACAAAGCCAAAGAACTAATAAGAAATGAGGGTTGTACGTGAATGATGTCCTATGTCCTTTGAAAGAGAAAGACGTCTTTGTTTTAATTATTTGAACTTAAAGAGACAATTGCAGTGTGTTATCTTCAGTTTTTTTTCCATAAACTTTCATGAGAATTGAACGTATTTTACTTAAATTGTGTTATAAATTGTGGTTTTTCTTATCAAATTTGTGCTTTTACAAAATAAATTAAAATTTTACCACATTGGAGCCACATTTTTTATTTTTAACCACAAAAGGTTATGTTTTTAACAGAAAAAAAAGAAGAAAAAAAAGACAAAGAAATAAAACGACAACAAAATGTAACGCAATTATTTAGCGCAACAGCGCACGATGACTTTATTACGTTTGTGGCACTGAAGTTTGCAAAAAAAAAGAAGAGAAAAAATAAAAAAAATTCGTCAAATTCATGCTCACACAGCAGCAGGTATTCTTTCTCACTTGTAATGGGTGTGTGTGTAGTCAACGTCAAGTTAAAGTTTGGACGCTGGTGTGTTACTCATTAATATGGCGATAAAGAAGGAATTTCTTTGTATGTTTCAACTTTATTATTTTACCATTCCCTCCTCCTTCATTCCCTTCTTCTTCTTCTTCGTTTGTTTTAATGGCCTTTTAACATGTACATGTTGCTGCTGCGGCGAGTACGTTTTTTTGTGTGATTATTTTGAAGTTGTCCTCATCGCCGTCATTGTGGCCATACATCGCACACCATACACCATAATTTTTATTGCGAATTTCTTCTTTTTTTTTTTCGCAATTTCTTATGTTACACCTGAAATTTAATGAAATTAAAGGGGCGGAAAACTGGTGTAAATTAAGCATTTAAATGGAAAACAGAAAAAAAAGAAAAGGAACTTCAACAACCCGTTCCGTTCGAAAACAAAGGTGAAATAAGAAGCCTACAGTGCTACGCAAATGGTGTGTGAATATATTTCAACTTTAAATAGCCGATAATTATGGTAATTAGGAAACGTTATGAGATAAAAATTAACGCTAAAATAGGTCAGTTTGAATTCTAAACTGTCAATTCGTTTTATAAGTAAATGCCCAGTCCTTTACAGTTGCTATTTCAATCGTTGACGATTAATTTATTTCAAGACTTTTTATAGAAAGCTTAGAAGCCAAATCTTGCATGAATTTGATAAAATTGTGCACAATGTTTTACAGTTTCTTATTCCACATATCTTTTCACTTTTATGCCTAGACTGATAACAGTTTAATCTAAAATTATCCACTTGTTCGTTTTGTATGCTTGCTAGGGCTATCGCTTAGATTACCCGTCTTCAAGTTTTGCTTCTCTCTGGAACTAATTCATTTTGATTTCCTCACTTGGTGACTAGAAGTTGGTACGTTGAAAGGCGGAAAACGGATTATCCCATGTGTTATCGTACACTTAAGCCGTCGCTTCAGTTTGTTGTGCGCTCACCGATGGGGTTGGGACTGGTATCGTTTGATTCAGTATCGTTTAGATGTCTAACGTCTGCTAATGCTCAAAAGCTAGGCAGGGGCACAGTAAGTGTTCCAACGTTCTGCTGACCTCTCCAAAATTCCTCCACCTATGCAGACCGGTTTATCGATATAGTCGAGATCATTCTTATTTCTTTTTTGTTTCCCCTTTTTAAGATCACCCCAGTAAGTCCTAGTAGTTTTGCCTCCAGTGTTCCTTAACGTTCCTTGACTTAACACAATGCTGAGCTGATATGTTTAGCAATTGCGGTTTCCGGAATTTCTTATATGCCCTGCCTATTTTTGTTCTTCCGTATGTCATTAAGCATGTACATTTGGGCTACAGCGTAGGGCACAGTGTGACTCGAGTAAGGTAGGCAGGCGGGTAGAAAAGTTGTTCTCATTCGAAGAGGATAGGTACATGTAGACCAGTGTGACTCTTTGTCAATGAATTCCTGCCCTTCCTAGAACCATCCGAAACTCATAGTAAAGCCATTGAGTTTCCTAATGTCTGTCTTTAACGAATCAGTAACTTTAACTACATGATAGAGGCCTATGAGTTTGCTTCTCCTGCGACATAAATACGAATATGTATTCAGTAGGTGAAGAAACGTTTTCTTCTTCCCTTGCTTGCCTAGACTGCTTCCGCAAAAGTTATTGACAGCACAACCAAACTCTGACAAAAAGGCTTGTTGTCTACCTCCAGCTGAGCTTTCAACTCAATGCTACTTCAAAGCGTGCTCCCCTACACTTTTCGAATTTCGCTTTAAAATTTCCGGTAATTTATCTAAAACAACGCAACGGTCATGTCAATTACTTTCTGTGTTTAGCAGAATTCCACATTCGTGTGTACCTGCTTCCACCTTCACGTTGCCACTCTCACACTTTCCTGCAGCATCATTTGGGGGATGAGGACCTACCACGAGGAAACTTATTTACAGGCTACAGAGTATAACGGTTATTGCGATAATGACTTCATGATAATTTTGTTTGTGATTACGGTCAAATGATTACAATTTTAAATGTGATGATGACTGGCTGGTTGGTTGCTTGGTTGGTTGGTTAATTGCGTTTTTATTTTTTGAAATGATTTTGCCTTTTAGCGCTTGTTGTTGTTGCTGAGTGTAACATTTAAAAACTCAAATAAAAGCCTATAATTTATACGCACAATAAATAAACTGGAACAAGGGAAGGACTCCACCAGTATGAAAGGAAAAGTTTCCAACATATATCACGTTCAGGTGTGAGTGAGTGTAAAAGCATGTCAAATAATCGTTGAAAACCTATTTTTAGGTGAAATTTCAAAATAAAGGGAATTGTGGTGGGTAACTGTGGTAAAGGGAGAAGGCGCGATTGACGGGAAATGAAAACGTTTTTCTGTTATTTTAGTTTTCTTGGGAATTAATCAGCAAAAATTCTCATTAAGAGCACACAGAGTAGAGTGTAGCTGTAAAAAGTGAAGTCTTATTATAATAAGGCGTTAAACCACATGACAGTTTGGAATCGTATTTAGAGTACCAGCTTACTTACCATCTACTTTAAGAAGCGTGGCATTAGAAATTCACCAAACATAACGCATGTGGATGAAATTTAAAAAAAATCGAATTGATTTGGATGGGAATCATTAAGGGCAGTGGCGAAGTGCTTTACAAATTCACTTTAATACAGAAGTTAGGTTAAAAGATAGGCTAAGACTTATATTACTTACATTGCCAATCACTTAGGGAGACACACGTGTAACAAAAATTTCACCCTTTGTAATCGCTAGGTTAGTTTAGCTTGCGCTGCGATCCTAAAGGAAATCAACTTTTGAACATTCCTTGTATTGGAGAATGGCCATAGTCCCGTAGATCGTGTGTTGGCTTATTAGGCGTTAAGCCGCTGTTTAAACCCCAGGTCAGACATCTAACAAAATGAAATGTGAAACAATATTTGTTCGGCGACTTCCTCTCAGTAGTTTTCTAACAAAAACTCTGATAGTCAGGAAAATTCCCGTGAAAAAGTTTCTCAAAAAAATCTGTTGTTTGGAATAGACTTTGAACTCTAGGTCCCGCCACTCAAGTATAAGATTAACACACACATAACATAAGTGGTGTGAGAAACGAACACCAATTATGTCTGTATGTATATATGTTATATTGGGAGTATTTTTTGTTCAGGATAACAGAAAATGAGAATTTACGAATCTCCACATCTTCATGGTAAGAGCATGGCACCGAAATACGAGGTGAAATGATAATGTCTTCCTTCTACTCAGATCCACATTCGAGCGATCGAATGCCGACTCTATACGCATGTCTTCCATAAAGACAGTGCATGATCATTATACTGAATTCCCATCGCCAAAAATTGGGGGCTAAATAGCAAGATCTCAACTGTATTGCCTTCCATTAAAGCATTTAATGAAAGGCCAATAGAGAAGATGGTTGCTAAGGAATACGGTTGCAATTCTACGGAGCGGATCTATTACTGCAAACAGTTCCAAAGTTGTTGGTAAGAAAACTATTCTCTTCAGATCTGGGACTAGTAGACTTATTAAGACGCATACGAGTATGGTCCTTCGAACTTCTTAAATCTCGTCCAATATCAATTTGATCCTTCGATACACTTGTTTCACTCAAAAATTCTGTAAATTTGCAACTGCCTCTGCCTCAGTGGCATTTAAGGAAATAACCACAAATAGTAATCTTGATAAACCGTTAAACAAATCGTTATGTTGGGAGGGAGGGTAGTAAAGGTGTGAACAGCATTAGCCTCTTTTATTCAAGCCATTCAATACAATTTTTATGACATCATTTGCTATCCCATATCTGTTGTGTGTGCGTTGCCAATGCAAGATTTATTTTATTATTGTCAATTGGGTCACAGAGCATAACAGTAAATTGTGAAAAATCAAATCATGGCATCAACACTTTATTTAACACACTCACATACACACACACCCGAAGTGCTTAAGCATTAACATGCCTATTCCACGTACTTGGTCGTGGCTCCTGTGCATATGCAAATGCACGTTGTGGACATGTAATGGAGCAGAAGACCAGACCACAAGCCTTTATTTATAATTAATTTGTTGTTGCTATTATATATTATTGATTTTTGTTTTTGTTGTTGTTATTTTTTATTTCCAGATTACTACATCCACTGCCAAAAAATTGTGGGAGAAATCCGATGGCAAAGGTTCAGCCTCGGCCGGTGTTAGCGGTGGTCCCTTAAATCCTTTACACATCGGTGATCCTCATGTGTGGAAAGATTCACCCTGGTCGACACAAAGTGAAACCATATTGGCAAGACCACGTACATTTCCACAAGCGCCCGATACATCGGCGAGTGGCAATGCTGGTATATTGAGGTAAGCAATCATCATATGAAATCCTTTTACAAAACAATGTCAGGTTGTATGTGTGTTATAAATATTTAATATTCTTCTTCTCTTTTCTCTTTGCAGTCCACGTGACTCAACTAGTGGTTTAGGTGTCAAAATGGTTGAATATGTTTTGGGTGGCTCGCCCACAAATAAGGAAAGTCCTTTGTCCGGTTTGGAACCTCGTCTGAGGGCACTGAAATTTGACGATAATGATAAGGTAAGTTGTTTAACTCTTTGTTATTGTCTCTCTTCATGAAATACTCTTAATTGCCTGATATTTTCGGTCTGTAATTGGCTCTTATGAACTTAAGGAGAAGGCATGTTTGAAAAGAGAAGAAAGTTTTTTGAGGGGGTACTACAAAAATGTTTGAAGGATATCTCTAGTAACATCTAGGCATCAGTTTTAGGAATTGGCCTTCCGAGTATCCTGCGAAAATTTGAGAATGTCAAGGACATTGTCTATATGATGCAATATGACTTCTCAATGAAATTCAGGACGACCTGATAGATCCAAGCTGGAAGGAACCGTTGGTAGAGGAATTTATACGAAGTCAATCGTTATAGGCGAATTATTAGGCTACCAGATGACTGCAGCGTTTTTCAGGCGGAAGTGTTGGCAATAAAGGCTGCGGTTAAGATTATTTGGGATACGAATGTCTCCATTGGAAACATATTCTCGGATAGCCAGGCGGCTATCAGAGCTTTGGGCTCCAATGTGATGAACTCCAGGACAG
>QOCX01000517.1:0-73857 GCA_005959815.1 Sarcophaga bullata
ATTATTGTTTACAAATAATAATGATCATAATGAGAATTAAACTTCATGTCAATAGTCTTATTTTCATTGTTAAACAGTTAACAGTGCTCTGTCAAGGGTATTTTTGTTCTGTTAAGAGCAAATTTTGCTCTATTAAAGCCAAATGTGGCGTTGCTAAAATTTATGGATTGCGTCTTGGATTTTCAAATTCGAATTTAACTTCACACACATTATCCTGGAGCATTATTTTAAGAGCCTAAATGAGCGTTCTAGTTTCGTGGTAAAAGACAAATGATGCAAATAATACCTACAGAAGGCAATCAAAAATACAACCAGTCGACAAGATCTGTCAGTTTTATCAATTCTACAATGGAATGCGCCTAAAACTATACACCAATAATGCTATTATGGAAATGTACCTGCTTATACTGCAATTTTTTTTTTTTATTTCTTAATTCATTATTATTTATCAGAAATTTAAAATTGAATTCTAAGCCTTTAAGCCTATATTTGAAATAAATTTAAGTCCCTATTGTAGAAAAAATTTCATGAGAAATAACAGCAGGATAATATTTTATATTGGCATCCTGTAAAGTAAATAAAAATGAAAAGATTTTTTTTGTTGGTGCTTTTTATAAAGAAATCATTAGTTTTTCTGACTCTCAAGTAATTCAATAAAAAAATATCATATTGCTCGTACATAGAAATAAAATTGAATGTCTAGTACAAAACAGTGGGATTCAATTCACCTGAAATATCAGCAAATTCGTATTTATGCTGTAAAGCAGAGATACATTATGTTGTAAAATATTTTCATTCGTTTTTTTCTTATTTTTTTTTTCATTTTTTAATTAGTTTGTAAACGTTTTAATTAGTTTATGATGTTATTAACAAATTTCAATTTTGATAATAATTTATAAAAAAATTAAACTTTATTTGTTGTTTTGTAAATCATTTTTAATTTATGGCATAACATAATAATTGAAAAAAGTTTAAATTGGAATAATTACTGCAACTAACATGTTAAAATTAATTATTTTAACATTATTAATTAAATGATTTTGTAAAACTAATAAATTTCGTTTTTTTTCATGCCATAGCATATGCAAATATTTTCATAATATAATAATGCCTAAAAGTAGGCAATGCTTAGAAACAATTAATCGAATACTGATTATGGAATATTTTAATGAGGCACAGTGTGGCAAGATTAGTTTAGAATAACCAGTAGTAAATGTATGTATCTTGAATTGTAAAGCAATTGGCCAGCAAAAATGTCCACCATCAAACAGAAATTACGCCATATCTCACAGCTTTTCTCAAAAAGTTAGTGAGCATGATAGCCATGAAGTAACTGAAACTTTGCACAGAAATCGTTTAGAGGCCATTGAAGCTCTTGGAAAATTATTATGTCCGAACTTATTTACTTACTTAATTAGTCATTACAAGCCTTAAGTCAGGATTTCAATCTAGTTTCTCATGTGAGTTAATTTTATCCATGACATCGAACGACAGATTTTTGAGAAACTTAACATGGCAATTTTATTTACTTTCAGAGTTTTTCTTGCAAAAATTTGTTGGGAAGAAGTCTCTGAAGAAATATTTTTTCATTTTCTTCATGATGTCTGAGCTAAGGTTTGTGGCTACGAACTCGCGTCTAATAAGCCAACTTTAGGGCACTAACTTTAAAAGTTTTACGCGTAAAAAAATTCTAACTATTTCGAACCTTTTAACTGAATGGACCAATAAACAATGAAGGATAAAAGAAAACACCGCCTCTTTCTTGACAACCTTTACGCTTTCTTTCAATAATAAATTAGCTTATACGCCTGACGTTATGCTTTAGTTATTTAAAATTCTCTAAACTTATTTGAACCTGAATAAAAATTAAACCGAATCGAATGCTTTAGGACTTCCAATTTAATCGATTGCTTTAAAGCGCTGTAAAAACGAAATTCGAATTATCAAGAGCATTAGCATAAATTGAATGAATTGTAATTGAATTGTATTGACCTCAATGTATGCTAAACAAAAAAAAATGCTTAGAACGCCAAAAAAAAAATGTTATTGTAATAGTGGTGCAATCAAATTATGAAATTAATTAACATAATTTGGCACATCCAGCGTTTTAAATAAATTGTTTGCAAGTAATAAATGAAGACAGAAAAAAGGTCATACATTAATTATATTGATTTTAGTTGTTGCAATTTGTAATTTACATTTGAATTAAATTTAATTAAAAACCAAATAACCTAATGAAACTTTATGAAGAATGAATTTTTTTGAAATGTTTGTCGTATGGCAGGTAATTATGGAAACTATAGGTTCAGGACATTCCTACGTCCAAAATGAATGACGTAATGACGATTACTAGACAGTCTGTAGAAAGCAATCCTCCACAAAGGGTCAACTTGAGCATATACAAATTGGGACGTATTCTACCAAGCCAATGCTAAAGCCTGGATTAGACAAACGTCTATGGAATATAAGGGAACGTACGTTCGTTTTGAAAGTCGCCGTAGTCTAGTAGGTAGTAGTAGGTATTGGCTTATTAGACGAAAGGCCAGGCATATATTTCTTCGGCGTCTTCCTCTCAGCAGATTTCTGGCAAAAACTCAGAGAGTAAATAAAATTGCCATGTAAAGTTTCTCAAAAATTTGTCCTTCGGAGTCGACTTTCAACTGTAGGTCCCGCCACTCATGTATAAAATTAACACACACACAACGTAAGTGGTGTGGGAAGCTAGGTCGTAATCCTGACTGAATGTTATGTATGTACTTTCGTTTTTAGCATATGAAGAGAAATGTAAATGCTTATCAAAATTACAGTACAGTTGGCTTCTAATTGCTTTCTAAAAATGAACGCACGTTCCGTTAGATTCTGTTACGTTTGGCTAACCGGGGCTTACGCCAATAAACATCAATAATGAATTGTTTGCAGATTCGTTAGCATCTTCAAGGTATGCTAGACTTCCATTTTATAGTTCTGGCTGTGATTACCAATTCCTTTGTCTATGGAGAACAATTATGTTGACAAAATATGTGACTAACGAAGTACATAAAATTCTATTACAATTATGATAAGAGACATTCTAAGGGAAAATTTCGGAATATCCGCTTGCTAGATAATTCGTTATTTGTTGCCTTTACTTAACGTTTCCATGTTACTTCATAAAACATTTCATATTCCATCTTGTACGTCACTTACATGAGTATAATCATAAAAATACTAGCGTTTGAATTGTAATGCATTAGAATTGATTCATCGATGAGGCAAAGCAGCCTCCAATTTATGTTTCAAAACTCACCAAAACAAAGTTTTCTTTTAGCATTAAAGTCATGAGAAATATTATCCAAAAATCTTTGCTTGTAGCGTTTAGACTTTACAACTGCTTGAAGCATCTTTCATAAAAAAAAAACTTCAGAATCGTTTTCTATAAAGCTAAACAAGTAAAAATCATCAACTGGAAAGTATTTGTAAGGTTGTCATACAACCTTAAAGCATTTCTAAATTGAATTAAAAACTTTGGACTTTCGTGGTATCGTGAATTTAATTAAAAAAATAAAATCTTTATTTTGCATTTCCATTCATTTCGTTTGGTTAAATTTAAATAAATTAATGCGAACACAACAAAAAAAAGAAAAGAGAGTGGAGAAAAAAATCTGATAATCATGAGAAGGCAAAAAACATGAAAATGCGTTTTGCAATTCGTTAAATAAAAGCCAACAAGGATAACAAAGGAAACAAAATCCCACTGAATAGGCTATAAAAATTTGGATTCGTTTTAATAAACAGCAACGCAACGGAATATATAAACGAAATAACCCACACAGTATGTGAATAAATATTTTAAAATACATAACGCCCCCTTTGCTCCTCCCCAAACAACATAAAAGTAAGCAGGCAATGGATGAATACAAAACATAAACAAATTTGTAAAGAAAAACTCAACTCAACCAAACACACAAATGGACATAAAACATGCCAACAAACAAAAATAAACAGAAAAAAAACACTTTCAAAGGCGGAGAGGGAGAGAGAGAGATAGTGGGGAAAAAAACTGTGTTTGAATGTACAGTATTGGTTAGGATAAAGTATTTTATTTGTTAGCAAAAAGAAAACGAACGGAAAACTAGTTTTTTTTTTTTTTTTTTTTTTTTTGTAAATTAAAAGAAAATATTTCAACTCTTATGACTCAATGAATGTTATTCTAAGGATATTTTTGTGGACTAAATTATCTTCATGAATATGCTAAATAGGCAACTATTTTCACTACAGTTGCTCTAAATTTATTTCTTTAGGTTTCTTGTTTTTTTTTCTTCTTATTTTATTATGAAAGATGCGCTGAAAAATTAAATTTCAATGGAAGACTACTTACCCACTTTGTACTTTTGGTATGCAGAGTATTGTTGCTTGGCGTTCTTATTACTGGCGCTAGATTGTCCACTTGGGTCGCATTCCAAACTGGTACAATAGTAGTCAAGGACACTGATGCTGTACAAATGCTGATACTGCTTCTGCTTCTGCTGCCTCTGCTGCTGCTACTGTTGCTGGTGTTGCTAATATTTAGTCTTTGGCATTTGTTGCTAGTGTTGGGTGTTGGATGGTTAAATTTATGAATATTTGTTGTGGGCTTTTGTTAATGTTCTTTTGTAATAAAATATTTTCGCAGTTTTCTTTTTGACTTTTTTTTTCTTTTCTTTCTCTTTTTCTTTTTCTTTTTATACTCACTTCACTTCACTCTTCACTTCAATTTTTTATTTCATTATGAATTATTTTTTTTTCTTTTTTTTTTTGATTATTTTTTAAAAATTATTTTTTTTTTTTTGGGCAATTGCCATCATTCCTTCTGCTTCTACTGAAGACTATTGTATTTATTGTTGTAGTGTATTGTATTGTATCGAATGTTGGCTGAAGTAAATCTCCGATTTCTCCTCCTAAAAATGCAAAAAACCAAAATAAAGTCAAACGATATTTTTTTTAACTATAAATTATGGTTATAGCAAGCTATCATGGCTAAATTTAAATTATGTTCTCTCTCTCTATGTGTGTGTGTGTGTGTGTATATATATTTTATAACGACTATGGCCCTAATGCGTTAAGTATTTAATTCACACTTTAGCAATGCTTTAACGACATCAGAAAGTAAAGCAGACAAATTTTTACATTTAAATCAAATCCTTATAAAGTACAGTGGGTTTAAAAAGTATTCAAAACTGTTGTTACCTTGTTAGAGAATTTAAAATCCTATTCTATTGGCACTTTAATTGATAAAGCAACGGAATATGTTCTCCACATGGAATGCCAGAAGATATTACAAGAGACCGTCTTCCCTTCATAATCTACTTACTTACAAGCCTTTAGTTAGGATTACAACCAAGCTACTCACACCACCCATATTGTGTATGAGCGATGGAATCTACAGTTTAAAGTCGATTCCGAATGACAGATTCTTTGAGAAACTTTTAATGACAGTTTTATTTACTCCCAGAGTTTTTACCAAAAGTTGATGAGAAGCAGTTGCCGTCTAAAATATTTTTAAGCTGGTATTTGAACAACGAACTTTCAACTAATAAGCCAACACACTACCTACTAGACTACAGTGACTTTGCATTTCTTAAAAAACATTTTTTTTAATGTAACACAATGTACTACATGGGATAAAAGCTATCTAAGGAGGGTCTTAAAAAATTGGCAATAGAAACTGTAAATAATCACTATTTAATCATGAATGACAAGCATTACGATAGGAATGACGCTTTAAAACTGTTGCCAAGCCCACTGTGCTTGTCATTTTCATAATATTGCCTCTGTGTAACGACTTAAGATCCCCAACAGAGCATGAACAATATTCACTTACGTTCCCTTGGCTTAAAAAGCTTGAAGAGAACGAGAAAAAAACAAAAAATTTCCACAAAATACTACAAGCACTGAGACTTTTTGTGAAACCTTTTGGGAATTTTATTAAACTGCTTAATACGCTTACTTTCTTAGTGTTTTATTTCGTTTTTTTTTTTTGTTTAATGATGATCGTTTTCTTTAACAGAATACTTTGTTAAATTGATTTTGTTTTTCCTTCGTGATTAAGTGGTTCATTGGGTTATGGACGCATTTTACTTGACAACTTTAATGATTTGAATTTTCTCTTCGTAAGCAAGAAGTTCTTTATTAAACAAACTAATATGTATGTATGCATGTCTGTATGTATTTAAATTATTAAATTTGTTGTTTATTCGTTATTTTATTTTTAAATAATTTTCTTTGGTTTTTTGCCGGACTTTATTATTATTTTGATTGAATAAAATATGCAGGCTTGAAATAAATTATTTTTCTTATCACAACTACAAAGCCACACACATACAAATACTCTCACACACACTTGGAACAATTGTTTTACAGTTATTTCCTCATTTAAATTTCATGAACATTAAACTGCTTATACCCTACACTACCAACGTATGATGCAATACATCTAGCGAATCTCAGGCGACTCTACTTAAGGGAAGTCGAATCATTCTGCTGACAAAGACAGGCAATACCAGTGACAGTGGTGACAAATCACTTTACTAAGCGTGGTTAAGAGAATAAAATCGAAAAGGATTATCAATCAGATTATATAACCTCGAATTTGAAAAACGGTCAGGCCGGCTTTAGAACCATATAGTCTTGCGTTTGACCTTGCCAACACTCTGTGCATATTGATGTAACACTCCGCCAACAACGCCACATCTTTCCAATTATGTTTGATAGACTTTTAGAAAACATTATACAGCATTGATCAGAAGGTAATGTTAAACCCGTAGAATGGCTCGCATATAACTTCAAGCACAGGAAAAGGTAGAAGCTAAGCTAGACTGTGAAAACCCAAGTAACACCGAAGCTAGAGAGAGAAAGTGTAATTGCTGTATTAGTTGTATAATTGGAACCAAAGTTGGAACTGCCGAATCACAATCAAAACCTGAATCAACAAGAATCGAACCGCATTCCTTTCCTTTAGATGCCAGACAAGAACTTCAAGATCTCCAAGCGTTTATCAATCGATGTAGAAAGAAGGCGGAGATATCGGCGGGTAATGCTCTTGGTAATCCAACGGCGCAATTGGTTGCGTATTGCCTACAGCTTAAGAAAGTTCCATAATTATATCACGCTCACAAAACGCCATGGAAACCGCAGGTTGGTTACAAAAAAGTGAAGACAAGTAAATACGTGAATAGGGTTCCTTTAGCCCCCGAGAAGCTTGCTATATATGAGTGAAATAAAATCTAAAGTCTAGAAAAGCTTCTTTAAAACTCTGCAAAGTTCTTCAAAATCAAATCACCAAGTCACAATCGGGTTTTTATTCAAAAATTTGTTCAAAGAGAAACATGGTCAAAGAGAAACATTGTCAGAACAATAAATTGTAATGAAGAGTATCATGTGGTCGATACCGATCAATTGTTTCTTTTCTACATGAATTTTCTTTCTTCATTTTTACTGTACACCGTGTGCCGCAATAGTACAAGATTTACAATGTAAATACAACTCCATTTTGATTTGTACATTCCGTATTACCAGTGTTGTTGATGATTTCTCAAACCAGAAGAGAACTAAAACTTAGGTGAGTGTGATACTGAGAGTAAGGATAAAATGAAAAACAACAATGGAATTGAATTTATTACACGCACACATACAGGCAAATTGTTACAAAAACACAATAACTCTGTGTGTGTGTGTGTGTGTGTATTGTTTATGAATGTTTTGTTATTATTATGCTCCTGTTGCAGTTGTGTTATTGAATAATGAATTATTATTATTATTATTGTTGTTGTTGTTGTTATTGTATTTTGTTGTTTTTATATGTATTGTTGTTGTATTAATAATGAATGCTGTAAAATAAACGAGACATGACAAGACATTATAAAACGTAACACAAGCGCGAATGGAATGAAAAGTAAGAGAGTGGCAGTGGCATTATTACTAAAGAAAAACAGTTAAAAGAAATAACAAAAATAACGGGGAAGAAAACAATTTGTAAATGAAGTAATAATGAAATAAATAAAACAGAAAACAGAAAACAAAAAACAAAAACAAAAACCCCAAAAGTTTTATGAAAAAATATGCAAATTTTCAAATGAATTTTTAAAAAATTTTTTTATTATATTTTTGCTCTCTTTCAGATTTTGTTGTTTGTGTGTTTTAGAGAGGATTTCAAAAATGAAAATGTTTTAATTAAATTGTTGTTTTAAAACGTTTTCATTTCATTATTGTTACTGCTGCTGTTGTTGTTGGTGTTGGTGTTGTTGCTGTTGCTTTTGTTTTACGCTTTAAATAGTTAATTAGTTAAAATACCAACACAAAACACAATTATTTTAAGTGTTTAACGGTTTTTTGGCGGATTTTCTGTTTTTTTTTTTATTTTGCTTTTAATGAGGCGTACGCAAGGAATTTCAAGTTGATGAATGGTATGGGGTGAGACGAACGAAAGAATATTTTTCAGTGGTTAACGGGCGGATGACTGGTTGGTTGTATATTGGTGAGCACGTCTTTTTTTAAGCTCTTTCTCCATAATTTATGTTTATCGTTTACCCAACACTCGCTTTTTGCAAACACTCTAAATGAGTATATTGAGTTGCAGTTGTGTGCGTAGGCTTAAACCAAATATTTTTTGCGAAAAATTTTAAAATATTCAATGGGCTTAAATGTTAATATTTAATTACGATCAAATGATGATTAAAAATGGATTTGGAATTTAAAAAATTTTCCAAAAAAAAAAAACTAAAATTAAAATCTGTGAAAATTAAAATGAGTTGGAGAAGCTTATGGAAACTTTTAATGGTTAAGGTTAGGTTAGGTGGCGGCAACCCACAAATAAACCACAAAGACTGATTGAGGAGGCCATTTATTCTGGCCAAATGTTTTATGAAATTAGAATGAGATTTACTACTTAAAGAAGGTATGTCTAAATACGTGGTGAGATTAAATAATTGCTGGGGTTTAATAGAAATTTATTTTTAAAACTATGACTTTGTAATGTATGTATGTATATACGATCTTCTAATTGCTAAACCCGACTTCATGTGAACCTTTTAATATAATGAAAATGAAAACTCCAGCTCTTGAATTACTAACCTTCAGTCTTAACTTCCAAAATAGTTTCAAATCTTTTAAAGTTTTTGAGACTTTCAAGTTTTAAGAGTAGGAATAAGTCAGAGAAATAAGTCTTTACAATTTTTGACTGAAAGGGCTTCCATCAAACTAAATTAAGACTATCATTTACGCCACTTAACATAAACTATGGCTGTTTCTCAAGTATACGAACATGAAAGCAACTTTCATACAATAATTGCTTGATTGATTGATTGTCTAGAAGTTGCCAAGAAAGCATTTAGGCTCACTTGAATACAAAATCTGAAGTAAATGCGTTGTACTCGTCCTAGGGCACAAACATGAAGATTTCCATCTGCAAATCACTGCTGAATCACAACAAAATCGAAAAACTTTAGAAGCAAAGGTTGACTAGTGATGGTCATGTGACGAAGTCTTGCTTGTTTTGTGTACGCAATATGGAGTGTTTTGCAAACGTGGAATTCGTGGCGAGTCCGCAGAATAGGATTCGAGCTGTAGATACTTATATATCTAGCCCCGGAACCCTACTGTGTACTACTCTATCGACTACCCAATCAAACGTTAAGAAATTAGCAATGCTTCGGTCACAGTAATAATTCACCCGGACTTAGGTATGCAAAGCCAGCAATCAGTCCTCAGTTTGAACATCGATTGGAAGTTCTCAGGTGAAGCAGACCGGATCTGAAACAACTAATGGATTGTTTTACAAATCATTGTGGACTGAGAGCGCTTTTACCGAGGATGACAATCGCAGATGTGGATATTTGGCATGTGGATATTTGAATGGAATTGCATAGACAGCCACAGTGTTAAGAACCTTCAGTTTCAATCAATACAGTGTTAAAATTAATCTCTTTCTTTCTTAAAAAAACATAAAAACGCCAACATATTGCAGAAAAATTGTCTTTCCATCTGTCATCAATCTTGAACAAATAACCAGTAATTTGTAAAATAACACAAAATCACGTTTCCGATTATACTTCATCAACAATTTTTACACATTCTCTCTATACACACACACACACATGTTGTTTCTTTACTTTCTTTTTCGTTTTTTTTTCTTTCTTTTTTTGTTGTTGTTGTTGTTGTTTTTTTAATTTCAAAAGTAAATAAATTGTATTCTCTGCATTAAAATCTTAAATAAACACAGCAACACTGTAAATGAAAATCAAAATGAGTCGAACGATAAGGGCGAAAGGGAAACGCTGTAAACTTCAACTGGGAGTAGTTAGAGAGACTATGGAAGGTAACTCTCTTCTTAAACAAATACAATATAAGATAATAAAAAGTGATGAAATAAATAAAGTGGCAAGAAGAAACAGCGGAAGAAGTGCAATTTAAGGCAATAGAGAATTTAATGTGATTAAAGGGAAACGTAGGGTATTACAGAAGAAATTTTAAATGTAAACTACAACACAAAAAAATAAAGTGCACAATAAATGGTAGAATTGAAAGATAATTTTCACTTTATCAGTGAGTTTTCTTTATTAAAATTGACACGTTTAAGTTGCAACTAACAGTAGAATGATTTTTCAAAGCATATTTCCTTAAGTTTCTTAAGTTTCTAGTAGAAATTCTAGGCTGTCAAACAACAAAGGAAAATATGGAAGCCCTTTGGCAAATTCTAGCTTAAACTGTATACAGCAGAAGCTAGAATACAAAGGCATACCTTAACCAGCACTCAAAAGGTTTACTTATATACAGGCACACTTACATACACAAACAAACATCCACTGTTTAATGTGCAACAACAAATACTTGTTCGAGTTAGTTTTTAATTTTTTTTTTCTTTTTTTTTTTGCACTTTCAACTGCAACTTCAATAGAACACTTAATTAAAGAAACATCATAACATATTTAAATTGCATTTGCTTACAAACACACTGACACATACTCTGTACTTCCTTTTTTGTTAATTTTATTTAATTTTTTTGTTTATCACTTTTGTTTTGTTTTCTTTTTATTTTTTATTTTTAATTGGAAATTTTTTTAAAGAAAATTTGGATTTTTTAAAATGCCGTTCCGTTTAAAATATCGCTCCGTATTCTCTCTGTTGTTTTTGGAAATAATCTCTCTTAAGGAGTTAAACAATGTTGTTGTGTACTGTAACAGCAAACGTTCGCTGTCGTAGTCGAATATCAACTACTGCTGCTACTTGTTGGCAATATTTTGTTATGCTCGTCTATATTTCATACTTCTGTTCTATTCTTCTTCCTCTTCATAATCAAATATCTGTACTGTGCTTTTCAGAAATTCCTTTTCTTCTTCTCATTCGTTGTCATACTTTATTGCTAAAACAAAAACAAAATGAAAAAAATATAAACAAAACAGAGCAGAACACAACACAGCTTAGCACAAAACAGAACTAGTCTGTAAACATACTTTAAGCGCTAAAGTAAGTCTGTGTGTGTGTGTGTGTGAGTATGGGTTAGTGTAACAACAATGTCTGCATTGCAATACTGCACATGTGTTTGTAAGGATGTGACCATATCTATAACAAAGAGCATTTGTTTATAGAATTACTGTTGTACGCTCTCTTTTCTTTTACTATAGAAAAAGAGAGCTTTTTTTCTTCTTATTTTAAAAGTACAGTTGAAAAGAAAGCTTTTTCTTTTGCCGGAATTCATTAAAGCTTTGAAGTTTTGTTTCTATTTTCTTCCAAATTGCTCATACGCATTGTGTTCTGCTTTATTGTGAATTGAAAATGGTACTCATACGCTCTAGGGAACACTTTATGCGACAATTTCTTGTTTATTTGTATACGTTAAAAAACCAGGTCGACACTACCACTGCTGGAAGGAAGGAATTCAAAAACACTTTCAAATAATTTCAAAAGAAATGCAAATTAAAAACTCAAAGCAAATTATCCAGTGAACACTTTTAATGTGTGTTTGTTTGTGTATAGTTTTCTTGTTATATAATTGAGACTGGACCACGTGAAACGCAAGAGTACAAGAAGGAATCTTGTACTTACAAAAAGTTCTTAAAACAGTTTGCTTTTGAAATCTATCAATAAGTAGCAATATGCCGTTTCCTCATCGATAAAGTTCAGTTGAGTTCAGTTTAAGTCCATTTGATGTCAATGATACATCTTGTTCGGCAAGCAATTTGAAAAATATCGAGTTCCAACGTCATTTAAATAGTATTTCGATTGCCCGTAGTACTTGACCTTTTTACAGAAAAGCCTTTAGAATAACTCGAAAGAGTTTCGTTGCATAGGTCCCACCTGCCATATGCCAGAAAGGTCTAATTACAAATAGTATAGTGGCTAATAGTGATAGTAACTGACTTTATTGGCAAGTTCCCATCTAAACATCACCTTTTAATCTGGTCTTCAACAATTAAGTAAGATCTCTTGTAACAAAAATTATCCACTAATACTAGGCATTTTTTAAAATATTCTTCTAAAGGAAGACGAATTCTTGACAAATTAAAAAGCACTGATATAATCGATAGTCAGCATGTTATTCTTCAAATTGTAAATCTTATTGAATATTTGTAAAGATATTGTAAATTTAATAAATTTTTAACAAACATTTAATGAAAATAAAATACAATTTATCTACGTAGCACAATAATACAAGAGGACTTAAATATAAATCTTACACTTCCGTACATACTTATACGAGATATATTAAATTATACTTTTACATACGTATTCAATACAAATTTTATTTTTTTTTTATTAAGTATTCGAAGTCAAACATAAGGCGCTTGTTTATCCCAAGCGATTCCGCTTCGCATTTCACATAATCATGGGTTCTTGCAGCAATAGTTTCCTCCTCTACAATAATTGTAAATCCAACTGCCAATTTCCTCGGTTATTATAATTGTATACGTACGCAGTTTATTATATTATGAATTTATAGCATTTAATCGATCTTCGTGTGTCCTTTTCAGTCTCTGCTCCTCCTAGTAGAAAAGTATGCCCATAATACGTCATCACTTATATTCCATTTGCAGCAAGCCAAATCATGTTTGGTTCCATTTAGCGTAGCGATTCTCAATCATTTGTCATAGACAAAACTAAATACATAGTTTCGAAACTAACTTAACACTCGTAAAAAAATTTAAACATTTTACCGTACCGTACTGTAGAGTTATGTTATAAATACAATTGGCACGCCAAGTACTGCGCCGCACGGTTTAGTACTTTAATTGCAATAAGATGCGTGAAATAGAGAAATAAACTCGAAACAAAAAACATTGATAAAGAAGGAATCAATTGTTCACTTTTCGTTCTTTTACTTATACTTTGACGCTTCCACCTTTAAAATAATTAAAGCGCATATCGTTTGGCAAAGATATGCGGCAATTGCAAATGCTTTTATAGCATCATACAGCTGAGTAGCGTTATACTCAAAATTCTTATGAAACGATCTAAAACATAAAAACTATTACTACTACTATTACTATTATTAGTACTACTACTATTATTACTACTATTACTACTATTACCACTACTACTACTATTACTAACTTTCAAATAATTTAAATAAAAACGATTCAAGATTATAACGATTTTGTTTAAAAACGAAAAGTTAGATGAGTTCTATCAATAATGGCTTCGTAGAAATGTAGATTCAATTTTCTAATCACATTATTTAACACTTATTATGCAAACTTTGGCATTTCAATTCCTTTAAGAATATACCATCATTTGGATTTAAACTATCATGGTCTATATATCTTTATATTGTTATACTTTCCTTAGTAAATTGAATTCATAATTTAATCACTTGCTTCTTACTTTTCCTGTAAAACTAATGAACTAAGTTTTGTAATATCTCGATATGTTTCTGTTTTATAAAAATACAGATCTTTAATTATCTGCAAGTGTTTATGGCCAAGATCGTCTTCACCTACAGGTGTTAAAATGAACAAACCTTGTATTGTCCTGATGGCATTATTCCTTTCTTGCTGCCAAGCAATCGATTGCAAATATGCTAAAAATGTCACAACACAAAGAGTAACTTTTTGCACTAAAGGTGTGGAGAAGACTGTTGTTTGACTATATTCTGATTGGATTAAATGAAATAAATCCACCACCACCAATGCAGGAAACAGGGACCAATTGTGCAAATCTAATAATTTATTGGAAACTTCTTCAATTGATTTGTAGCGCCTGCAAATTAAATTAAGTTGTGAGCAAATGACTTACAATGACAACTAATTTCAAAGCGCTTAACTTACATGATGACTAAATTATTTAACTGACTTTTTTTAATATTAAAGGGCTCCAAAAGTTTGGAAAAATCGCATATCATGGAGGTCAGTAGTAAAACCAAATCGCCATTGGCAGCTTTCGTTAAACACAGCTGTAGTTACAAAGCCATTAATGTCTTTTGTTTTAATTCCAACATTTTCCATACCTACCTCGTAGGACTCTTGTAAATAACCATCGACTGAATTTGTTATAAATAAATAATTTTTAATACATATTGGCAACGAATTCATTCTTCTTACTTTACGCGCCTTATCAAACAAACTGGATATAAAAAGTAAATACGAAAGAGTGTTGCCGAGGTACAAAAACTCCTTAGCCAAGTCAACTTATACTTATAAACTCAAAAACTGTTTAATAAATTATTAAACAAGAAAAACACATGTTAGGTGAAGTAGGAAAATAGTATTAGAACATATATTTTAGGACTGCTTATATATATATTACATATTCTTTTATTTTTCTGTGATTAACACTTAGCAGCCCAAAGTGTTTCAACGTTATATCACAGTGTTGTTATTATTTTAACCAACATGTCTGTTATTACTTTAGAGTTGTATTTTAATTTAGTACGGTGTAGTAACGCCTCAAAATGGCGTCACGTCGTCGTCGAATATTTTCACCACGGGTACATGAAAGAAAGACAAGATAAAAGAAAAACAAGCAAAAGAAGAAAAAATTTTTGATCAAGTGTAGAGGCGACAGCAAAAACTTAATTCTTATTTTTCAATTCTAAAAATTTTGCTTTCATTTTTAAACATTTAAAAATTGTAAACAATTCTTCCCCCATAAAAGCAAGAAAACCATTTTTAAACTGACTGTCGCATCAATTGCATATTCACAAGGGAAGAAACCAAAATAATTCAAGAACTGAAATTATTTTCTCTCCTTTTATTTTTTTCTTTGACATCAAAATCAATTGACGTGAAAATCAGTTCATAGAACCAACCAACACACAGAGCGCACAAAAGTAAGCACATCGTCGACGGAGCGCTTTGCAAGATAGAAAAAAATTTATTGAAGGGGAGAGAAAAACACGTTCCAATCAGTTGTTAATATTCCTCCATAGCCATAGAAAAGGTCTCTGGTTGCTACTTTTGCTCGTTGGATGAATAAAATGACGGTGACAGAGAAGGTGTAGCTAAAGATAAAGAAAAACATCAGAAACAATTGTTGATGGAAAGAAACTAAAAATAAAAGCACCAGTAAATAAATGTCACAAATCTAAGGAACATTAATTAAAATCGGAGAAAGAAATCTAATTGCAAATATTTCTGACAAGCTGTTTACTGTGGAACAAGCGAATTAGTAAAGGGGAGCCCTCCCAATAACAGCAAATATTGCAAACTCCACTAAAATTATAAAACATCCGAACATTTTGGATAATAATTTTTATACACACATCAACCAACTAACCAACCTTATTGTGCTGCTGCAATCTCTGCTGTTGGAACACAGCAAAGCGTAAGCGAGCGCTGCTTGCTAAGCTAACAGTAGAAGGAGGCCCATCTCTCTTATTTATTAAACGTGAAAAAGGAAAGGAAACTGGCGTAAACTTTGCATTGATGGTAATGCATGCTAGAAAACCGCAACGCATGAACGATGGGTAAATAATATTATAAATACTTAAGTTTTGTTTTTTTAGATTTTTAGCTTTATATTTTATATATACCACCGCATTTCTTTTTCTCCCCTTTTTCCTTTTCTTTTTTTTTTCCTTAATTTAACAAGCATTTTTTCTACAATTTTGCTTTATTTTTATTATTTCACCTCGAACTATAAGCGCTGCTGTCAGTCAGTCCATTTCTTCTTCTTTTCATACACACCACCTTTAAGCAGCTCTGCTGCAGAGCTGCCTGCCGCTCTGTGGAAAACACAAGAAGTAGGAAAAAAATACACTCAATAAGAAAAAGCATTAGTGAAGAAAAAAAGCTAAAAAAAAGTGGTGTAGCAAAAATATCATATAGAAAAAAGGGAAAAATCTTTGCAAAGCATAAAAATAATAATTAAATTCCTATAAATTCATAAATAATAGTGTATACAAACAAGCAAATGAGTGCCAAACGGTGTAAAGAGGCCAATAAATAATGTGTGTTTAGTTGGATTCCAATGTATTCCAAAAATTCATTAGTTTGTATGCATAATCATATTAACAACTTCCTCTGCCAACATTCTGACCGACAACGAACTGAGCGAGTGAGTGACTGACTGACTAACTGACTGACTGACTGACTGGCTGACTTGTGCGTGGTATTATTGCTACTGCTGCTGCTGCAATACAGCTACTGTTAGGTTTCCCCCATCTTCTATTGGGGTTCGAATGTATGTTTCTTACATTTAATTTTCATTTTTCTTATATCTTCTCCACTTGTGTATAATAATGCGAATGGAGTCTGTGTATTAACTTTATAAGAAAAAAGCAAACGAAAGAAAAATCACATCACTCCACTGTATCCACCAGCGTTAATTATTTCTCCCAACTTTGACAGCCACAACAATATCATCTGTAAACTAGAAAAGAAAAAAAAATTACTTTTCCAAACAAATCGCAAATATGCCTACTCTCAAGGCTCGGTTCAAATGATTCTATTCTGTTAGAATATTGATGTGTAGTAAAATTTCTTAAACAATCACCAACATTTTAAGATTAAAACCTTTCCAGCTGCCTCATAAGCACTACATTTTTTTTTATATTTTCTCCTAAACAACTCTTAATCTTATGACATTTCTATTCAAGAGACAAAAGCGAATGACGTCTGAAATATCTTCGAAACTGTATGTGAAGCTGTTTACATTCATTGGAATATCCAGTACATTTTCTTGATGCAGATTAGAAAAAAAGTTCCAACAGCCTTCCCGTATATGAGTTTGGCAAATCATTTAATCAAAGTTTTAGACTGACAAACCTTGTAAACATCGTTGTAGGCCTATAATAGCTGTAATGCTAGTAATAATTTGTAATTTAGCAATCTATAGTTGGTATTGTTTCAAAGATGGTCATCACCAGGAAGAAAATCCAATTTGTTTTATTGTTCTGGGACGCCAGAAAGCTAAAACATAAGTAATAGTGCCTTAATTTGGTATCCAAGTCAACTCAATATGGGCTAAGGCTGTCAATAATGTTTTTCCATTTGAGACGTCATGTAGATAGAGGCTGCAGTTTCCTCAAAGGCTAAACACCAAAGTTCCTGAATATATATAGCAACTGAACTTATGGAAATTATGAGCTTTGCAACCATATTCCGTTGATCGAATATCTATATTAACGTTATTCATATTATTGGATGCAGTCTTTAGCCAGTAAATTTCCAGTACTGTAGTTAGACATTTAATTACTGTTGACGAACCACGTTTCAAATCGCACAGTTCCTTCCACTTTGATTCTTTAATTGATATTAAGCGCAGCACCACCGTCTTGATATATGATACTTATAAAAAGTTTCTAAGCCTTTTTCTGGGTGTCATATGAAGCTTCTTACTGCATCGAAAACAATCATGAAGAAATGAGAATCTTTGTTTTATTCTATTGACATCATGTATTATGTCACACCATGTATGAATCCTCAAAAATCCATATTTAATAAATAACTAGTCTTTGCTGAATCCTAACAAAACCTAGTAATTTCTGACTTTTGATAAAAAGTGAATTGCGAAAGTGTCACATGAAAATGATCGTGATCAGATTGTTGTAATGCCAGTTTTACAATGTTTAAAGATGGATTAAAGTGTGTTTATTGGAATTGACAATAAATCGTCCACTATAGGGAACAACATTGAAAATCTTTATTTTGATCATTTAATAATCATGGATACCTTTTCATAATGTCCATATGTTATAGCAGTCGTATTATATATTCTGTACGGAGCGGAATTCCTTTTTCTTTATTTGTTTATTTATCTATTTATGTTTTGCTATAAGAGCATTACTCATGTTATGTTTGATTTTTAATCTCATGATAAAAATTTCAACATATTAATTATTTTGTTTTATTCATAATGATTTTGTTATGTAACTCAGCTGCTTATAATGACTTTGAATCATGACACTTGAGACTTGTAATCATTTTTCAAGGACAGTACTGTGCAAACGCTTTGCAAACGAATGTTAATATCAGTTATTGGATGATACAAAACATAGTTTGTATTTCATTTTACGAACGAATGTGAATTTCTAAAATCGTTTTTCAAATTTAATGTGGAATAGCTCACAGTTATTTTCATATCTCTGATCTCTTATGAATTTTATTTTTAAAGTTTTCAAATTTATTTGTAAAGAATATTTGTTCGGTTATAAAAACATTGTAAATATTATACAAATTATATTTAAATGTGTTTCTTTTCTTTAATTTTAGCTACTTTGAGAAGCATCAATCTCATTCGTATCAGGTGAGTTTAATTTCAAATTGTTTTCTAAATTTAAATTTGTGTTGGAATGCAAAGCCATTGATTTTTTAATTTCTATTACAATTGCTATTTAGTTAGTAGTAGTCTTGTCATAATTATAATAATATTTACTAATTATATTTGTAGTTAATACAAGTATTTTTTTATGACAAATTTAATCTCAAATACAATTACAAAAAGTTATTTCTTTTTATTTTCAAATTGGCTTTTTAAAAAAAAAAATTATAATTTTAATTTTCTTAAATTCAATATTATTAGAGCATTGATTTTTATTTTAATCGACAGTATTACTTAGCATAGAATATATGTGTATATGTATGTATGTTTTAATTTGTATAAATATGCAATAATGATTATGTTTCCTCTAAGATTAAAAAAAAATTAAATTTAAAATGGTTAACATTTTATCTTGAATATATTATCTAAACAATAGACAAACAGGCTGAATTAGGATAAAACCAAAAGCAAACTGCAACAGCTCGCTCCTACTACTACTGTCCTTCTCTACTAGCTTCACATACACGATTCATTTGTTGTTTGTAATCATCAAAATCAAACCATTTGTTTGTGTTTATATTGTTGTATTGTATAAATATTAAAAAAAAAAAAGAATAAAATAAAATCATCATATTCCATCAAAGTCCACCAAACTATTTGAACTAACAGAACTAACCAAGAACATAACGAAAAAAAAAAGAAAAACAAAAAGAATGAGATTTACGAAGCGTCTCTCATCAACCAACTGAAACACCAAACGTAGCCAAACAATAATAATCACAATAATAATCATTAAAATAATAAGAAAGGCAAATATTCTAAATAAGGAAGGGGGTGCCTCAAATACCCACTCCCTTACAGTTTATGTCTGCCACAAATAGTATTGCACTTGATATCACAACAACACTGGCAGCTGAATGTAATAAAAATGCTGCTGCTGTCGGACTGTGTCGTCTCGTAGATGTAAGTAGTGGTCATTAGAGGTTCTATAAGAATTTTAAATTATAAAAAAAAAACGATACCTTTTTACAACACTGCTTACAAAATTCGTTTTTTTTTTTTTTTTTTGTTTTTCTCTCTTACTCTCTCAATCACTTTTTCTCTTTTTTTTTTCGTTACTTTCCTTTGATTTTGCTTCCAAAATTCCGTTAAAAAAAAAGAAATCAAATTTTTTCAATGCGTTTATTTTTATATTTTTATTCCAAATTCAGTTTTAACATGTGTGGTTTGTGTTTTATTGAATTTCAATTATCAATAAAGAAAAAGAAATGCGAGCAAAATTATTATTGCATATCTTTGGCACTCATATATTCATAACATATCATATCATATCATATCATTTGTTTGTCTAATGTTGCAAATTAACAACAACAACAAAAAAAACAAAATTCTTTTGTAAAATTATTGGTTCATTACAATATTTATTGGCTCTGATTAGAAATAATGCTTTATTTTGCTTTCATTTTCAAAAAACGTTAGTAAAAATACGATCGACCATCGATCGTATGAAACATTTTTTTAAATCACACCCAATATTATCCAAAACTTGAAAATCATTCATTATATCGTTTTTTTTTTATTCCAATTACAGAGTTCCAAATATAGTTCAAAACGAGATTATGAACGTGATCGCTCATCGAATTATCGCGATCGGGACATATCACCGGCTGGCGGTGGCGGGCCATTAAACAATGGTAATAGTTCGTCGTATCGTTCACAATCACCTGAGATAGATTCACCATCATCTAGAGGTCACGGCGGCTCACACGATATAAGAGATCGTAGTGATCATCGCGGTGGTGGCGATCGTTTCCCTTACATACAGAAGATGAGAGATCGCGAACGAGATATTTATAAAAAGGATAAATATTCGGGTGAGTTCTATTATAGATACGATTTTAAATACTAAATTTATTTATATGTATGTATTGTATGTGTATATATTTGTAGATAAACGCGATCGTCGTGGTGGTGATCGTGATTCTGAATCGCATCGTACCAATCATGACAGGATTGATCGGCGTGGTGGAGGTGGTGGTGGCGGCAGCGGGGCCAAGCTCTGTTCTTCCGGCAGTGGTGACAAACGTTCAGGATCCGATGATCGCGACCGGGAACGAGATCGTGATCGCGATAGGGAACGTGATTTGAGAGACAGCAAACGTGAAAGAGATTCTATAAGAGATCGTGATCGTGAACGAGACCGTGACAGAGATCGTGATAGAGACCGCAGTAATCGTGGTGGTGATGATCGTGAAAGAGATCGAGGTGGTGGTGGCGGCGGCGGTAGTGGTGGTGGCAGTGGTGATCGCAACGATCGTGGTGAACGTATTGCCAGATGTGGAGATTGGAGTGAACATGTTAGTTCTTCGGGTAAGTTCAGTTGTAAATTGAATTACTTTAATTATTTCAGTTATCATTTGCTTTCTATGTACTATATTCTAGGAAAAATGTATTATTATAACTGTAAAACAGAGGTCTCACAATGGGAGAAACCAAAGGAATGGGTTGAACGTGAGCGGTAAGTTTTTAATTGTTTTAAAACTCATTGCAAAATGTAATGTTATGGTATTTTTACTGTGATAAGTAGCACACACAACTGCAAGTTGTAAAAATATCTTTAAAAAAATACTTAAGATTGTATCTACCTTGTAGTTCATTTAATATTGAACCATACAACCTATTCCATACAATTCTAATCTTCTTAATAACGAATTCATTTTTAAAAATTTGATTTGACAAGTATTTTTAATATTGTTTTTATTATTTAGGAATCTGGCCCGTGATCAACACCGTGAAAAGGATTATCGTGACAAGGAACGCGATAGAGATCGTGAAGAACGCTTTTCCAGATCAAGTACGTTTTTTTTTCTAGTAATAGAAATAATGGCGTTTTGTTTAATAATTTCTCTTTTAATTTTCTTGTGATTTGTAAGCATACAAACATTCCAGTTCTCGTGGCAATTCTCGACTGAGGTGGAACTATGATAATGATAACGGGCCACCAAATCACCGAAGGCGTATAGATGGTAAAGAGATTTTTAATTTCAAAATCATTTCATAAATAATACTCTTCCTTTTTTTGGTTTTTGTTGTTGTTGCAGCTCGTATGGCTGATAATGCCGATATGGACATTAGCCCAGGCGATTCAACGCCAACATCAGAGGCCAGTTATTCATTGACTGGCACGCCGACAACCCATGGCGGTGGCAATCAACACAACGACCAAGCATTGCCGTCAACAACAGTGGGTTTACCTAATGCGTTGCCCCGTCTAGCTTCACATCCCAATGCCTCTAGTAATATGACCTCTTCCTCTGTGAATGCCACAACGCAAAGTGTAGCATCGTCAATGCACTATGCCGTAACGTGTGCTCATCCCGCCGCTAGTGCCGTAGGTGGTTCTGTTGGAGTAGTTGCCGGTGGGGCAACAATGCTTCCCACAAGTGGTCTGGCTTCAACAAGCATGTCAACCGCAACAACACAAAGTGGCGTTTTGCCGAACAGCGGCAGCAATAATCATAGGAAATTAGATGCGGTAACGTCGTTACAACATCAATCACACATGATAGGGTCACCTAATGTAAGCTGATACGAACAAAACATTGTAAACGGATTCCTTATTTTCTTAAAATCTCTTATTTTCGAATTTTTCAGTCTTCAATACCATCGTCATCGAATCAAGTAGATCATCATCTCAATTCGAATGCACCGGGTCCGCCAAAAATGAGTTCGAAAGATCCCACTCATTTAATGCGTCAACAACAGCTCCATCATCATTTAAGTACACAAGATGGTCATCTCATTTCCTCGGCAGCAGGTGATAATCATTCTGCATCCGCGCAGGTTATGAATTTAAGGTAGGTATTCAATATTAAATTGTTTTCTTTGAAGATCGTGCCTAAGAACGTTTTATAACTTTGACTTCTTTTTTTTTTTAACGCAGGGATAGTGCTTTAAATTCGCCTTTGTATAATTTAACGCATTCTCATGGAATGTCTCCCATGGGTTATAGTAAAAGCCCTATAACATCAGCAGCAGGTGGCAGCGGTGTTGGTGGCAGCAGCTCATCGACAGGCGCTAGCACTGTTTCTATGACTATGACACATGCGAATAATGTTGGTGGCGGCGGTGTCAATATGCCAGGCATGTCCGCTTCATATCCCTGCACCAATCCCTATGGACTTAAGACTGTCGATGGTGGCGTTAATAGCAATGTTGGCATTAATTCCCTCAATGCTTCGGCGGGGGGATCAGTTAATGTTGGTGGCAACAATGCTTTATGTTCCTCATCGAGTTTAACTGTTACTTCTAATGTTAATATAAGCGGTGCAATTGGTAGCGGTAGTAGCGGTGGTGGTAGTGGAGGTGTTAACATGGGAGTAATACCCGGTGAGGGCCCACCGACTCCTACACAGGAATTAGATTTAAGTGGTAGTTCATCTTTAGATCAACAACAAAGGAAATGTAAGCCTAATTCTCCGATTTTTTATTTTCTTTAAGTTTCTTTCAATAACTTTATAACTTTATATTCTACAGTAGATGGTACGTCGTCAGCATCTTTAAGTACGTTACAAAGTTGTGTTTCCAATTCAATACAAGCTGGTAGGGCGCAAGGTCCTGAAATCTCTACAAAACTTAGCAAGTATTTTAGAGCCGATTTAATAACACACGTTACCAATTGGGCAGCTGATCAATTGGAAAGTCAGGTAAGTGAGAATAGAAATTAAACAGAAATAATATATCACCGCATGTTAGAATGACACTCGGGACGGGTATTGTTTCGGAATTCAAGTAAAGTTCTATCAAAACAGTGTATTAAACTAAAAATTGATAAATTTAATCGTATATCTGTTAGCAATAGAACTTCCGATTGCTCTCAATATCCAAAAAGAATGCCAAGATATATTCCACAAACTCTACATATTTTAAAAAGAAACAGTGCTGTTTAGTTTGTTTGTTTAGCGGTTTCGCTTCTATCGAAACCTTAAGGCTTATATAGAAACTTTTTGAATAGTAATCTTTCAGTTTAAGTATACCTGCACGGAATAGTTTAAAGAACTATCGGCCATTATACAGAACTATTTATGTATAGATCAATAACAGAAGCTGTCCTGAAGCTCTCTGTACCACTATGGAACTTCTTTAAAGATTTTCCCATGGGAAGAAATCTGCGGCATACATTATCCACAAGAAAAACTATTCCTAAAGCTATTAAACTCCCAAACACGGTATAATTTCTTTCATTTAATTGTTATAAACAAATGCAGAGATTAGTTGATAACAAGCAATTTCATTTTCTCCCAAAATGTTGTTGGAGATATTTTACAAGAAATAATTTAAATTGCTGTCATCAAGTACTAAGGACTGGGCATAATATTTTTAAATTAAAGTTAATACATCTTAGATCGTTCAATCTTAAATTCTTTGAGATTTATTTTTGTTCAATTAGACAAATTAGAACTCTGTAGGAAATTAAAAGCCAAGGCTACTGCAACTTTTAATTGCAGATAAAATAAGTTTCAAGAAAAAAATTTATGGCATATGGATTATAAATGTTTTGAGAATTGCAAAACGCTTTACTTTTGTGATCTCGATTTAAAGTCGCCAATAAGGTGTTCTCCAAAGGGCAAACGCCACAGAATCAAGGAATGGATGGCGAATCGGAAAATAGCATATCCCATCAAAGCAGGTTCATTTTAGTTTTCAGTTTCTTAAACGGACGGTATACGTTTTCATTCATCTTCTGCCTCTCATCTTACACGTATTACACGTGAGAACTGTTTAATTTCGTCAAGCTAATCATATTCTATAATGCTTATAAAAACTGAATACAATTGAAAGTTTTTATTTCTTAAAAATTAATTTTTTTTATATATCGAGACCCCCACTACAGAGTATTAGGGCATTTTGCATTTTATATATCCTTAGATATTCTTCTGGTAATTCCAATACAAAAAATAGTAGAATTTGAAATATTTTAATTTAAAACAATACCAAAATTTCGAAATTAATAATTCACTGAACTTTCAAAATAGCAAATTTGGAAATTTTTCTATTTGGGGCGACTAAAACATTCGCCTTTTTTCACAATAAGAACTGGCTCTCCTATTGCAAAACCGGCAATTCCAATAGTATTTACAATTTTTCTATATTTTCAGTGATTTCTTGTAACTTTAACTTTAGAGAAATAGTAAGCCATTAAAACACAATAAATATGCGCAACATAAGTTTCGAGTGTATTTTTTTTTTTTTTACCAATTAATTCTTAAATCGTTGTTGTCGCCAAAATACGTGAATTGAAATCTAATTTTAAATAAAGTTTACGATGTTTTTTTTATTGTTATTAACGTTTTTTTCTATTCTTATTAAATCTTAGGCGCAAAAATGTTCAGAAGACGCACATTTATATGGAGATTTACAGTGTACAAAAGTGTCAGCCGAATTGAAATGTGCGAGAAGTTTAGTTAGAATAACTGAAATTACAGCCACACTGCAAGAACAAAGTAAGTTTTTTAATGACAATTTTTTTTTTTTTTTTGTGAATTTTTATTTTAATGTTGTTTTTTTTTTTTTTTTTTTTTTTTATTCAATTACAGAATTATGTATTTGAGACAACAAATACGTCGAATAGAAGAATCAAAATCACAAAATTCATTCATGTCCGACGATCTTTAGCCAATTAATTTTAGAGAAATCTAAGGCGTAATAGAGATTCTGTTTTTAAATTTGAAAACTGAAAACTAAAAAAAAAATAATAAAAAAAAAAAGAACATAAGAAAACAAATTTAAAAAAAAAAACCATGCTAAATGCAATTGTGTGCCCCACATAAAGTTTTGAGGTAACAAACAAACAAACACAATACAATACAATACAATACAATACAATACAATACATTAGATGATGATGCATCAGAACAATAGAAGAAAGAAAAAAATAATAAACTAATGAACTAAGTAAGAATCATTTTTACACTAAAATGAATGTATACAATAGAGCTAAACAAAAACAAAAACAAAACAAAACAAAAAAAAAAGAAGTATAGGAAATAACAATTAAAGAACAGAAATAAAAACTAAAAACTGAAAACAGAAAACAGAAAGTGAAATAAAACAAAAAAAAAAAAAGAAAAGGAAAATATGCAAATAAAAAAAGGAAGAAAGATGATGATATAAATGCAACTGAATAAAAAAAAAAAGAAATAGTACTATTATAATTCGTAATTATAAATAATAAAATAAAAATAAAAACAAAGTAAATAATAAAAATTAAAACAAAAAAAAAAATTTTGAATTTGAAAACCAGCCACTACTCTACCTAGCCGTTTTTTTGGGGTAACCGATATTGCTTAGGAAAAGAAAAGAAAATTTTTATAATTTCTAATTACACTAGGACTTCAACATGTTAAGCATTTCTTTCTCTAATTGTTTTCCTTAAAATACGTTAAGTTTGTGTGACCTGACAACATCTAAAATAAATCCAAAAAAAAAAACAAAAAAAAGTGAAAATATAATTACGTTTTTATATTAAATAGTGTATGCATGTATATGTTTAAATAATATTTTTACTATTTAATTATGCTGTATTTCTTTTTTTCTTTTTCTTTCTTTCGTTTTCTTTTTTGACAATAATAGTAAAAATATTATTTAAATTTATAGCAATGTAATGTAATATGGTTTTTGTTTATTTGTTTATAGAAACCATAGTGGAAAAAACTTTTTTATTTTAAGATTGTGTTGCAAGTAATAAATTTTTCTTTGTTATTTTTTATACCAATTAAAGAATATTATTTGTTTATTTTCCTTTTTTTTTTTTTGCTCCTTGTCATATTCCAAATGAATTTTTTTTTTAAATTTATTTCTTTTCTTTTTGTTTTTTTTTTGTTTCTTTTTTTTTTAACAAGTTATATACGAAAAAAAAAAGATGGCAAAAGAATACACACACAGACATCTTTATATATATATATATATAAATATAAATATGTTTTATTTCTCTAAATAGTTAGTTTTTATTAAAAATCATTATTAAATATTATATATGTATTGTATTTAATAATTATAATATTAATAATAATAATATAATATTAGTTTTTTACACCTTGTAGATAAAAGATACAGAAAGAAACAAACAAACAAAAAAAAACAACAAAAAATATGCAAGAAAAGAAAAAAAACAAATAAAACAAACAAAAACAAAAACAAAAATCATACAACATAAATAATTTAATAGCATTGTAAGTAAGCACATTATTACATTATTATACTAATTTTATTATTACCATACAAGTGAATACATAATAATAATAATAATAATAATATAATTAATAAGAAGTGAGGTTATTACTATTATATATAAAATATATATTACTATTACTATTATAAAACAAACTACAAACACAAAAAAAAAAATCAAAAATTCAAGATGTGTTGCAAGTAATAAATTTTTCTTTGTTATTTTTTATACCAATTAAAGAATATTATTTGTTTATTTTCCTTTTTTTTTTTTTGCTCCTTGTCATATTCCAAATGAATTTTTTTTTTAAATTTATTTCTTTTCTTTTTGTTTTTTTTTTGTTTCTTTTTTTTTTAACAAGTTATATACGAAAAAAAAAAGATGGCAAAAGAATACACACACAGACATCTTTATATATATATATATATAAATATAAATATGTTTTATTTCTCTAAATAGTTAGTTTTTATTTAAAAATCATTATTAAATATTATATATGTATTGTATTTAATAATTATAATATTAATAATAATAATATAATATTAGTTTTTTACACCTTGTAGATAAAAGATACAGAAAGAAACAAACAAACAAAAAAAAACAACAAAAAATATGCAAGAAAAGAAAAAAAACAAATAAAACAAACAAAAACAAAAACAAAAATCATACAACATAAATAATTTAATAGCATTGTAAGTAAGCACATTATTACATTATTATACTAATTTTATTATTACCATACAAGTGAATAATAATAATAATAATATAATAATATATTAATAAGAAGTGAGGTTATTACTATTATATATAATATATATTACTATTACTATTATAAAACAAACTACAAAACAAAAAAAAAAACTCAAAAATTCAAAAAAACAAACTCCAATTCAATAGAAACCTTTTTAAATTTATTTAATCTTTTGTTTTCTTGAATTTTCCTTTTTTTTTTTATTTTCAATATTAGTGTATTCTGCTTCTTATTTGAAAGATAATGCCTAAACAAAACATGTTAATCGCTTTTCATTTTATTTCAAAAGAAAAAATTTCAAATTTTCTCAATTGGTCTGAATTTTTCTATTTTTTTTTTCTTTCTGTGAAATGGATTTTAAACTTATAGAAGAACTTACAAAAACAAAATAAATAACTTAAATCTATTTACTTATAAACAAACAAAAAAAAAAACAAAAACAAAACAACAATTTTTGTTTTCAATAAAGAAAAAATAAATCGAATTCTTTTATAAAGAGAAAACAGCTTTTTATAAATATTTCTACGACAGTATGATTACACATCGATAGAAAAGTAACTATTCGCGTTAAGAATAATCGTTATCTACAATTGCCAATACTTAAAACAAAAGGTCAGAAATAAAAGGGCGGCCTGAATTGTTCATATGCGTCCAGCAAAGCAAAAGCAATTCAATTAATTTAGAGTAGCATAAAAAAGGATATATTGGGCGTAGGATCTATCGCCTATACCTCGTAACCATTTATACGATACTTGAGGGGGTTTGGGTTGCTATTTGTTTCAGATCGAAAAGGAAAATTAACGAAATTTCTTTTTGTTAACTATCGATCACAGGCCGTGGTTAAACTAAGCCATGAAAATGGAAAATATTACGCTGCCATTAGAGACGAAATATTGTCATCGTCGTTATAATGTTTTATTATTTCTAGCATGCATGTTTGATTTACAATACAACTCAGTTAAATGCTAAATACTTTTGCAAGAAAAATCATTGTATTCGAAGAAAAATTTAAATATTCGGGTACCAATTTTTTTACATTATTGGTCGATGTTTCCCCTGCAATATCATTAATAGAACTCATTTAATATTCAAAGCTGATCATAAGTTCCTCACAACGATTTTCATTTCTAAACTCTTCAATTCTCTTTCATTCCTGCAGTCCATTGTTCTAGGAAAATATGTATTAGGGAAGGACGAACTATAGGAGTTTTTGATTTAAATTTATTTCCACTATTGAAGACTATAAGAACGTTGGACGAAAAGTTCTTCCATATAAGAGAAAAGCAACGAGTGAACAGCTGGTCAATTTGACACAAATGGATATGAACTGTAAAATATATTAGTGTAGTCTAGACATCTCCTTAAACTTAATTTTATGGGGCTGACTTAAGCATAATGATTACGTGGGTTGATTAACTTAAGGACTTATAATACTTTGTGGAGCATAACATTTGCGAGAATTTGATTTCTTTACTAATATGCGAGACCATATTTTGAACTCCTTTGAATTTTTCGATAACTTAAAATGAATGCTTAAATTATTTAGGACAAGTCTTAACATGCGTTTACATTAGACTGTTTTCAAAATGCGCGCTAATAGCAATTCAATTTTTCATGCCATAGTTTATAGCACGGACTCTGATATCAGCATTATTAGTGTTAATTTAGATCATATGTAGTCCAACATGGTTGTTATAATTTCAAAGGCATCTTTAGCTGTTGACTCTATCGATGCACTTGGCAGTAAATAACCATGAACACCATTATCGGCCAATTGCAAAGTATAACTAAAGGGTATACCGACTTCATATGCGGCAAAGGCATCAGAACAGCCTGCATAGAAAATAAAAAAAAAATCGTAATTCATGATCACGTGGAACAGAACAAAATAAAAAAAAAAAACTTACCCGAACGATTTTCAACCAAATCATTGGATGAATCAATTTTATAACGAGACTTGCTGCCTTTTTTGCGTAAACCATCGGTACCTACCATAGCCACATCTAGTAAATCATCTAAACGCTCCGAATCATAAGTGGTATTGGCTTTATAAGGATAACTTATAATCTGACCATACGCCTGCATGGAAATAAATAGCTGGAGGAGGAAGTTAAATAAATTTTAAAAAAATTATTCTTAAACAAACGGCTTTTATGTGGTACCTTAATCTGTGTACGATAATCCATTAAGAATTCTGATAAGGCCTTGGTTTCCGGTTCTGAAAATGGTGTTGGTCCAGCATAGAATTCATTACAAACTGACTTTGAACTACCACGTTTACCCCACTGATAATGCCAGTTGCGGTCTAGATCTACGCCAAAGCAAACCTTTTCCTTGGCCCGTTTCTTCTGTAACCAAGTCATGGCGGAATTTAATATACCCGAGGGTCGTGATATATGACGGGATCTGGATTTTTTCCAAAAACGATCGTATTCGTGACTATAAACGTAACCGTCCGGATTTAAAACCGGCATGATATACCACGTTGTATTGCGTATGAAACTCTGGTCGTCGCTGACATTTTCTATAAAAAAAATTTCAAACGAAAATCAAAAAACAGAAAAAAAAATTATTTGAAGAAAATTATTCGAAATTCAATGTCCAAATTACAAAATTTTTCAAAAACCATAAAAAAAATTAAATTCTCTTAGTGAATATTATGAACAAATGTCAGTTTCCCAAGCCGCCATTGTGTTTGGCATGCGAATTTCCACCATGTAACTGTAAAAAATGCAAACTCTTAAGATGCCAAGGGAAACCAGATCGAGAAGGCATAACATGTGCACAAGCCAAGGATCCCTGCAGCTGTAAGCAGAAATGCTGTGAAGATGTTGGCCTTGAAATACCCGATTGTAGTGGAGCCAAAGATGGTGAACTTCTTCTGGTGATAACAGATGGAGGGAAGTCACCGACAAATTTCAATTCCATATTTTTTGATATTGTAGGCATTACATCGTAAGTACAAAGAATGAGACACAAAATAATTGATAATTGAAAAGAAAATCTATCTGATTGTCTATTAAAATAGTTTCCTCTTGATGGCCATCGCCATGTTTTGGGTGCAGGTCTGCAATTATTTGTGGCGTTTTGCCATATTTATCAAAGAATCTGGAAGGTATTGTTTTAAAACAAGCACACAAATAAACAAACATAATCGATATTTACTTCTGGTTACACTTTTAGGAAAGTCCAAATAACCATTTTAGTTTTACTGATACTGCTGTGCTGCTGCATAACATTTCATGCTCTTAAGGGACGAAAACACATACATGAACTCGAACAAGCGAAATTGGCACAAAATGCTACAGGCACAGCTACTGACACTCCAATGCCCCCACCACCGCTACCATGTGCGTCCAAATGCAACATGCGCAAAAAATGTTGTGGTAAAAATATGAAAGGATCTTGTGTAAGTCTTTCTAATTCGAATAGCTGCTATAAAATGAATTCAAATTCAAATCTCAGTCCAAACGACGGCGAAGACAAAACGCCACCCAACTTGTGTAAACTATGTGGCAGGAAATTAGAGGACAGTCCGTGTACGAATTCTGTTACGGAATGGACCGATGAGGCAATTCGTGAAATGTATCAGAAATTCAAATTGCATTCTTTGCCAGCGGAAATGAAATCACCTCCATCTGCTGACAATCTTCTGGGATTCTTATCAAGCTTCTATAATGGCATATCGGGCTCATTGGCAAATACGCTACCATGATCCAGTGCTGCCATATCCTTTAAATTACATCTTGAACTCACGTTATAATATTTTCGAAAATTTTGTTCGATTTACAAAAAATATAAAAAAAAGTGTTGCGAAAGCTGATAAAAAGATAAACATTTTATTAAATAGTTTTCACTTTATGGGCCTATGGTGCATATGGAGAGAATAGGAACATTGATAGGAAAAAGAAAGAAGGACAATTACCATTACAAAAATTATTATTCTCGGGAGTAAATCGACAATAAAAGCGTTTAATCATCTATCCTGGACGCGGTCGAGAATTCTCAAAATACGTTCATAGGACATCAGATTGAATTCATGTACCAAGAATACCAAGGAAAATCTCTCAAAACAATAGTGTTTTGAAATTGTTCCTGTAGATGCGACGTTATACGTCCCAACCTCAGTGTGAACAGTGAATACCAATAGAGCAACACCAAAAGCAATAAATTTCCATTAAAGCGAATCTTGTTATAGCCTATCAAATGCCTAAGGAATGTCTACAGCCATAAACCCACACTGTTCCATGGATTGATTTCAACTTTCAGAAAGTATTTGCCAACAGATCACCCGTAGAACAATTTCCATGGAAGATTGCTGGAGACTATTCGCATTTCATCAGTAAGTGGTGTGATGCGCATTCAAACAATAGTGAATGAAGCAATTATTAAACTGTGGATGTTTTTTTTTTAGTATGAAATCCTATCAACCTTACTTCACCTAGCATTGCATGCTCCTATCGTATCCTCTTTTGAAATTCATATTTTATTGATTTGACTGGAAATACGTTAACACACAAGAATTATAAGAGAATGATTTTGTTTTTAAATAAATTTCAAACCATTTACAATTACAATCAATACTCACTCTTCATTATTCTCAACAATTCATTTATAATCCAAGTAGCTGTAGCCGGACCAATCCATTCCATGCCATGTGTACCGGCTTCTATAAAAACAGCATTCGCTAAACCAATGCGTTTCCTGTGTCTCAACTTGTTGCGTTGATGGGCAGGATAATGTGCTGAGTTTACTGCTGCGGCCTCTTTACTTTCGATTTTCATGACAATCAATGGTCGACCCTCATAGGAGCGGCCAATGTGTATCAGCTCGACCAAATGGGGAAAACGCATGCGCATGGTTTCCAAATACTTGATTATGTCATCGTATTCGTAATATCTGCGCCAAGTAATGCCTGCTGTTATGGCAGCAGATGGAATTTTGTTTTGATGTTTCTTGGGCTTTTGGGTGGTCGTAAAGAAATAATCCTCTTTCGTCTTTTCATAGGCAATAGCTTTGCCAACATCGAATATTAGAACCTCATGATCGATTAGTTCAAAGGTAAGAGAGGCCTGAAAATCAACCAACATTTTTGGTGGCACCAATACATCAGTTAAACCTCTTGAGGCAAAATAAAATAACGGGAAAAAGTCAGTATACAAATCAGTTTATTTCAGTTTTTATTTTTTTTTAATTTTTACCTTAGACTGGGTCCTTTAAGCCATTGAAGCTTTATGCCATCTTCACTTTTCTTGTACTCCTCCAAGGCTTTGACTTGGCTATCATCTTGAGGCTTAAGACGCCATATCTGATACTTTTCATAATTGATTTTACGTGGTATTTCAGGATTTTCAGTGGTGGTTGTGGTCACTTTCGACCACATATCCTTTAAAGGATTTACAGTCGATGTGGCGGTATGATTGATAATATGATGAGCCAATATGCCAATCCAATTTTGTGGATTTTTCATTGGATCAACTATTGTGAGAATGGGTACATGGGGTAATTGTGTAGTAGTTGTTGTTGTCGTTGTCCGCTTACGGGCTTTCGGTTTGGTTTCACCAAACCAGCTGGCAAACCATTCTAAAGTTATAAATGAAATCATGAATCAAAATCAATTTCAATAATTACAAAAAAAATTAATTTCATTATGAATGCATGTATGTATGTATGTATGTATGTATGTATGTAGGTATGTATGCATGTAATAAAATATTAAATTTATGACTTTTCTTTGTAAATAAATACCGCTTGCTGTTTAAACGCTATTGTCATAACAATGAAAGCGTAACCTTTTTCTCTGTTTTCTTAACCTCAGCTAAGCTAAACAAAGCGACATTGAATGTGCAAAAAAAAAATAGAAAAACATTCTTCCGCTAAAGAATAAAGAAAAAAAGTTTTATTTACTGATTGGCGGGCCAGAGCCGTCCGTCCATCCGTCCGTAAAAACTTATATTTGTTCTATGAACTGGTTGGCTTGTTTTATGGTTTAATGTGTCAATGGGAATGTAATGCTGCAAGAGAGGACAGACGAACAGACAGACAGACATGATAAGCTCAGGTAAGTATGAAAGTGGTGGATAATTTATAATTCATTTAATATCATTACGTCTAACGGATTTTTAATGTTGATGTTTTCATTTATGCAATTCACTTTTGTCACGCTGCCAATTATTATTATTTTTATTCTGTACTTTTGGCAACCCCATTAAATATTAAAGTCAACAAGAGTGTCTAGGAAAATATTAGAATATTTGACTGTTGCCATGAAATTCTTAAATAATTGAAGTATTTTCAAGCTTATTTTTAACACGCAAATAAGAAGGAGTTAAATAGGCACATGCTGCAAATATTTATTCTTACTTACTTACTTACTTCTTGCCAAATTGCAACCCTTTAGTTAAGATTACTACCTAGTTTCTCACACAACCCATGTTGTGTGTTAATTTCACGAATCCAGACTTGTGAAGCTTTTCATGGCAATTTTATTTTTTTGTTAGAAGAGTGGTGAGAGGGAATAATGAAATAGAAATATGAAAATCGATTGTGAAAATTTTTGCCAAGTTATCAAACAAAACGAGATATGTTGGACTTAAATAAAATCATGGTCATGGCTAATTAAAAACATCAATTCCATGCAAAAAATACTATGATGGACTCCTTTTTACTACGTATTTTATATGTTTAAGAGATATTATGTTGAAAAGAGCATAATTAAAATACAAAAAAGAGGCTTAAAGCCTTAAATTGCTAAACTGAATACTACTAATAGGACAGTGAGACAAAATATTTTATTAAAGGCATCCTTTGGAGTTCCTAGTCTAATAATTCACTCTACAGTTCGTGCGGCACAGGGCCATTTTATGACTGTATTACGACTAATCATTGTAGAAAAAAAAATCTACTGGAGAGTATAAAGAAGCCTGGCGTGATCGATTATAATCTCTTTACTCTAGCTTAGATGGTTTCGTAAGAAATATTATGCTGAGTGAGAACGTTTACTAAAATCAAGATCAAATTTGTGATATGCTGACTCAGCTACAACAAATAAATGTGCAAAGTTCCAGGATTGCCCCACTTCTAATCTTAAAGACACTGTAACACAGAAATTGTAGGCTTCAGTGGCAGATTGTCTAAGGACAAGAGTCTTAGTTCCATGGTTCCAAAAAAAAATGGAAAAAATTAAAAAGAAACAAAAAAGAAAACTACAATTGGAAAAGAAAAATGTTCAATTAAATTATTTTATTTTAATTGACGCATGAAAGTGTATGCAAATCATACATGAAACGTGTTCCGTTTTAAACAGTTCCTAACAATGCATAATTTTATTGGCTTTAAATACGATCATAAGATTGTATGTGAATAGCGACCCAATTAAACACATGTTAGGCATAATATTCCCACTGCACCATACATACATGCGCCTTTAATAACTTCAGGATCGTTGGAGAATGATTTCAATTTCTTTCAAGCCAAAAGAACACACATGCTCAACTATTCTATGGTAAAAATGGAAACCAGTTTCTTATCTCTCTTTTCCTTTTGTTTTATTTTCTATCTGAATGGCTTAATGTTTCATTAACGTTTTCATTTGTCAGTTTAATAACACTTCCTTTCAATTACAATAATTTTCTTTACTCCACTTAAAACACAAAAAAAAAATAGAAAAAAAAATATTTTCAAACAAAAGAAAGCAAAACTTACTGTCGTATTCGTCATCGGTTTCAGTTGATTGTGATTCTGTGGAAATTCTATCGTTATTGCCAAAACCCAGCCAGGAATACAGCCAACTTGATGATGTTTTAGTTGGCTTAGGCTGTAAAGGTGCTACCGTAGTGCTGCTAATTTTCTTGTTACGCCGATTTAGACCAAACCATGAACTAAACCAGCTGCTTAAGGATGATGCAGAAGATTCATTTGAATCATAATCCTCATCGTAATCATCAGTGGATTGTTGTTTCAAAGTGTTATGATAGGAAGTATACTGGGTATAGGGATTGCTTGCAAGGCTATTATCCTCTTCATCATCAGTATCCTTACCGCCAGCCAATGAATCCATAACACTAGACATTACCACCTGTATGGGATAGAATATCATGCGAAAAAAACCACCCAAACTAGAGCCAATACCGTTGCTGTCCTCTTCGTCATCGTAATCATAATCATCGCGATCGATTTTAAGTTGTGGCCTACGACGTATGCGTTTCTTATAAAGTGCAGAGGGCGACGATTGGGATTTTAATTTAAGCCGGTTTAACATATCATAGTCCAAGATAGCTGGTGCTGGTGCTTTGAATTTAATCTGTTCGATTTGTACTGCAGAACTGTCGTTATCTTCTTCCTCATAGGCATTCTTGATATGTTTGATAACTGGTTTCTCAGTTAAATCTTCTAGAGATACGCTTAGTTCACTAGTGGGCAAAGTGGGCGTGTCATTATCATCATCCTCATAGGCGAGAATATCATTACGATTAACTATTTCCTGTTCTTTGTCTTCATTATCATCCACATCATCATCATCATCATCGTCATCATCATCATCCTCATAATCTTCATCTTCGTCCTCATCCTCCTCTTCGTTATCATCATAATCCGAGAAAAAATAATATTCCTCATCTGCCTTTTCACGATTGGATTTTTTCGCCAAATTTTTATGTTTCTTACGAGTTTTTCCCGACTTTTTTATAGTTCTGGGAGTGGTGGTCAAACCCTTAGGTATGCTATACGTTTGCGAGGAATTTGAATTTGTCGGCGCTGAGTTGGATTTTATTTTCGAGTTTCTTTTCCGTTTTCTTAAGCCATTGGCTGGTGTTGGCAGTTTCGAATTTAATTTCGAGTTTTTTAAAACATTCGGTTCCGTTATATTTACCGATCCTCGATTGTTTTTCTCGCTTACACTGATACTTCGTTCTTGTTCTCTCTGGTTTATATTTACCGAAGAAGAATTTTTTAAATCCAATTGATGGGCGATCGTATTTGATTTTTTAATAAATTTTGGTTCTGAGATATTCAGCGATCGCTTATGTACATGATGTTCGTGTTCAGTTAAGGTAGGCGATAGTAAATCGTTTGGAGATATATTTTCTAAATTGTCGATGAGATTCTTACGATCTTCTCTACTTTTCAATGTTTTAAAGACACTTTCTATTAAACTTTCTGGATTGATTTCTTGTGTAGAATTTTTATTTAAAATTTTTAAAACACCGTCTTTATCCACTTCGTTAGAGGAGTTGCTTTCGAAAAACCCTCGTAAAATTTCACTTGAATTGTCCTTTAGTCGTTTTGAAATATTGGAAGTTTTATAACTTTCTGGAGGTGAACGCTTCTTGACTTTATGTTGCTGGCTGTGAGGAGCCGTAGCACTCGAGAAAATATCGAAATTGGGCTTTTCTAGTTGCGTGGATAATTTTTCAATATTTATTAAGGGTTTCTTAGTAGTAGAGGACCTGGTACCCATTATAATAACCGGACCATTGGCTTGATTTGCTAAAATAGGCCTCAGAGTTGTACGCTTGTGTCCTGGTGGATTACGTTTCTTTAGCTTACGTTTTGCTTTTGTTTTCTTCTTCTTTTTCCTTAAAGGTCTCAATGTAGAGGTAACCGCTTTATCCTTAACAGTCAATTCCGTTTTCTCAACAACCGGTGAAGGTTTTTTCAATGACGGTGGTGGTGCAAATTTCGTAGAGTTTATAGGCAAAACTGAAGTCACGGCGGGTTTTTTTAAAATTCTAATAATTTGTGGGCGTGGCGTTGTATAAATTTGTGGACATTTTTGTTCATAAGCCTGCTTCAAATGTTTAATATCCCTTTCGTATTGTTCTTTGGTTATGAAAATGGGTATGGAACCATTGGTGGCCGTAAAGTTTTCTTCTGTTTTACCCACTTCGGTAATGGCATAGACTATGCCTGTGGCAGGATTTGTAAAATAAATGGGAAAATGATCATGGCTCGAGTTTTTCGGATTTAAAATGTGCGGTTTGTTTATGGGTTTCAAATTTATATCCGGTAAAGACGGGCTCGTTCCAGCATAGTGCTCAGGAGGTCTGTAAGTCGAAGTGGGCGTATTAAATATAGGCTGGGGTAACTCATCACTGTAATAGTTAAAATCCAATGTAGAGCCTACATTTTTTAAAGGCACTTGAGGTCGTTTATTACTAGCGGCTAGATTTTGATCCGCGTGCGGATTAAACGAAACCGTGTGGAATTTTTTCATTTCGTTTTCATATTGAAATTTTGGCACAAAATATCTGGCTTCTGTTTTAAGGGGCTTCCAATTTTGTAAATTATTTGTATTATAAGCCGTAATGGGCTTATTTAGTAAATGATCACGATCGCTTTTAATGAAATTATACGTCCAAGTACGACGCGTTTCGCGTAAAAGATTATCAAACTCTTCGGCACTAGGATGATAACCATAATCGTATTGCGTATTGGCCGTTACAAGACCTGTTAAACTGGCTAACAGGATTTTTAACATTAACAGTCGGAGCACAATAAAATAACGACACATTTTCAAACATTCACTGGATTATTGCAAGGCAGGCAAACTTTTCATTTATAATTTTTATATTTTTTTTTCACTTCCTTTGTATTCTTTTGCCTTTTTTTCTATATTTTTTTTTTAATATTTTATATCCTTTGTTTCTTAAAACTTTTTATTTGATTTTCCCGTTTTATAACCGTTTAGTTCGAGTTGTTCTTGTCAAGTGATTTTGAAAACTTCAAGTGAAATTTTTCATGAGTTTCAAAACTGTTTCGAATGTTTTTTTTTTGCCCCTTTCTTTCAGTTATTCATACGGCAAAAACGCCGCCTTCATTCTTTAGGTCACAATGGTAATGGTAATGGCAGCAGAAGAGGAAAAGCTTTTTTAATGGTTCAGTGATGATAAAATGTCACAAAACGTATGATTTAATGTTTGTTAAACGATCACATACACGCATGCGCACCAGCCAACCACTTCCATTATAAGCGATGGCAAGGCAAATATAGATCAAGTCACAGCAGATTTCGATATTAATCGAAGCATTACAAATTGTTAATAAAATCTAATCATTATTTCATATGAAAAAAACAACAAAAACAAACAATATTTATATGAACGCACCACGTTTTCTTCTTCTTCTTCTTCTTTAATCTGGAATTTTCACAATAAAAACTTTTACTTTTTTTTTCTTCTTATCCCATTATTAAAATTTTTTTCCTTTTTTTTTTTTAAAACCAAATTTCTTTTATTTTTTTTTTATTATTTTCTTTTTATTTAAAGATTTTAAAATCTTTTAATCTCCTGATTTTGTTGTTTTCCTTTTGCTTTTGGTTTAATTGTTAGGTTTTGCTGTTTCACCACACTAAACGCAAGTGAATGTGTTCGCTTTAATACCTCCAAACGCGTACTGAAGTTTGTCTTCGTAATTATTTGCCAAAGCCTTGAGATGTTTGTTTTCTATTGTGAGTAGCTTGAAGAACGTTTTCAGCTTCCTTTCCACGTATTACTCGTTTTTTAATGTGTGGCATACACTCCAAGCAATTCGATTAGGCATACGCATGTCAATGTCATGTTTTGAAAAAAACTCTACAAATCAATTTAAGTAACCATAGATGGGTTGCTCAGAATAAAATTATGATTTCCTTTAATATTGCTAGACTCTGCTGCACGTGTCTGAACAAGAATAGGACCAACTTCCACTTCCATCCTAAAATTGCATGGCCAACCATCGCACAATAGCGATTCTTATGGGCCACAATCTCGAAAGTCTCAGAATTTCGGCAACTGAATTCTGCAGGAGTTGTTAGGAGACTAGGAAGGAGGCAGAGACAATTTCTCTGCCTTTAAGTGAGCTCCGTGACCTTACCTAACCTAACCTAACCTTGTAAATGCTTGTAAATCTGTTAAGTATTACGGCAATTTAGTAAAATGCTTCAATTAACATTTAACTTTGCTTTAAATATGCTGCGGTTACCATAATCAATTTTTCCTGAGCATAAATATATTACCATGCCATGGATTGTTGGGAGAAAAAAAGATCGTTTTGCTTGTTTAAATACTGTTGAGGCCAATGGTCATAACAGCTAAAAAGTTAGAAAAATTCTAAATTTTTTTTGAGACAATCGACATATGTAAACGTATGTATGTACATATATATGAGGGTCGGTCAAAAAGAAATATTATTTACGATGTTTTGCCACTCTTGTATCGGATAACTGTTATGTAAAGTATATACATACGTTGTTTTATTGAAATAATTAACGTCTAACCCTCGTATATGGGAACCTGCTTGGCAATTAGCATTGAGTCCATGTGATAGGAATTTTATAATGCAACAACAGCATGTTTTCACCATAAATTCGAGAACCTTCAACACAATCATGTTGTTTAATAGTCTATAAAAAATGTTTGTAGCCATTAAAATTTAAATCTGATCTTTGGAGTTTTTCCTTTTTTAATAATTTTTGTTTTGCAAAATTTTAAATTTTGTTCTCAAATATGTTGCCAATTGTTGTTGAATGAATTGTATTTTGATAGTAATTGTACTCAATAAACCAACCAAATCGAAAATTCTTCAACAATCTTGCAAAAACAGGTCAAATATGCATCGTTTTGTTCGATAACTTGTTGCTATCGATGTATATGAGTTGCTGATGTTATTCTAATGGTCAAAATGTCTTCTTATAGGGAAGCAACTGAACGAAAAGTATGAGAAAATTTTACTGATCATCAATTGACATACGGCACAATCACGGCCATTCTTTCGACATTGCCGTAACTGATCTTCTGTACATCATAGTTCACTATCTTCGCTTCAAAAGGGGATCCAAAGTTTGTTCCACTTCTTTGGATGAAACGCAAAAATTGATCTGCTTTTCGCATTCAGCGTTATTTACAAAGGTTTTTGTGTTCTAGACCAGAGCTTATATAATGATCGGGTGACGATGGCCTTCCAGGACGTGAAAAATAAAATTACGTGCGATTTGCTGTCACAACCACAAACTCTATTCATGCTGTCAGTTATCAGGCTTTCATTTTGTAACAACCCATGCAGATTAGAACGTAAGACCTTCGAATGAGAATAAAATGTTTCGTATTTAAAGCCTTTATAGCTCTGCCTACGTTTGATAGCCTAAGTCTATTATCAAAACGGCTTTACAGAGAATCAATTACAATATCTGAAGACCATAGAATCAGTTTTAAAATTGCTTGAACTAATCTGCAATGATTCTGTCCTTGGGATGTGCATATGTGCGCCTACATTATAATGACAAGCACTCTCCAATCTGGTAATAATAAACGAAATCTGAATCTTTTATTTCATAATACGTGTAGGATGCATATGAATCGGTTAGATGAATTCAAGAAGAAGTCACTCAATTATCTTTCATTGCTTGAAAACAGGCTGTTCTTAAAATCTTTGGAACTGATAATGGATGACAACAATTCATATTGTGTGTGCGTATTCATCTTCTTCTTCAAGTGAAGCTGCCTGTAAATACCATGTGGTTACATTTTTAACAAGCAAGTCTTACCATGAAAAAGAAGAACATGCGCTGCAGAATCACTGGCATCAATGAAAATAAAAGTGGCCATAAACATGTTGTTATTGTTGTTATTGTTTAATGTGTGCAACTTTTTTGTCTCTTTTTTTTTGCTTTTCTAGAAAAAAAAAACTACAATCTTAACGGTTTGCTGGTGTTTATAATAGTTTTTAAGCCATAATTTTAATATTTTTTTTTTTGCTGATGCTCTACTCATGATTTTGGGTTGTCTTAAAAATAGTATTTTATTTGATTGTTGTTGTTGTTGTTGTTGTTGTAAAATGTAAGAAGATCGTTAAACTTTCTGTTTAATACATAATGAAATTGTTTAACATGCCCATATACATACTTACATACATGTATACACTGAAAGATATACATTTACCAGCGTTTTATTAAGCTTTTCATTCAATTCAATAATTAAAACGATGAAGAATACTTGGTGCTATTAAGCAAATTCGTACCACTGTAGGTGTCATATGCACGTTAATCCATTTATTACTTTCTTCAACATTAATTGTATTGTAATCAAAATGTATTTTATCCTGAACTTTAACCTCTAGGTTGTCATATTTTTCGTTGTTGCCGTTTTACTGAAAAGCTTAAAAGGAAAGTCACTGATTTCAATCGGGTTTCGTAGTTTCATGGTTTCTTAAATGCTTTTTAATACAGTTTTTTTAATAATTTATTTGTAACAACAATTTCCTTTTTAGATTTTGGTTATCAAAGAAATTTAAAAGGAATATTTCTTTAGAATGTAGTGCACAATGGAATTTTACTGCCTAACTTACCAATTGGCGTAAATAACCATTGATTTTAACGGCAACTACTAATGCCAGTGACTGATTTTAATAAAAAATTAAAATCGTAAGCAGATTTTAGGAAAAAGTTGTTATCATAAGTTACAACTATGGAATAGGAAACACGTGGGTGTCAATTTTACGGACATTTGACTCCTGAACAATATGCAAGAAGCAATAAGGAAGCGTGAATTGCAGTGAATTCATGACAGAATGATCAAAGCAAAATTTACTTTAAAAGAAAAGACAAAAAAGCATTTACTGCCACCAAAATAAAGATGGGATAACTCTTTTAGCCTGGTATTTAAGTTCAATCCGCTGGGGAGAATCCATATTTTACTCAAGTATTCCGATTGTGCCCTCTACATTTATCACACAAAAATAAAAATTGATGATTTTACTTACTTTCTTTAAATGATTATTACACCTCTTCTCACACTACCCATGTGTGTATCAATGCTATCCATGACTGGCGGGATTTATTTATTTACATGGCAATTTTATTTTCTCTCAGGGATGATGTTAGAAGGCTACTGAGAGGAAATCGCTGAAGAAGTACACCTCATATTTCGTCTTGAACCCTGAGCCTATCCAACACACGCCACCTTCTGGACTGCAAAGACTTTTTAATATTCCAAATAAATTTAGTTGCATATTCCTGCTTGCTGTTTCAGGGATGAAGATAACAGAAATAGAACATAGTTACTCTAAATATTTGATGCTTTTCTTTGTAATGTATCAAACGGACCACAATAGACTTTCATTTCGGTTCTTCCGGCTTCTACTGGTCTATGTACTACATATGTCAGATCAATTTTCACAATAATTTTATGGAGGTATGACCGATTCGTGTTCACTTCTTAAGTCGAATTTCTTACGAAATTGAGTTTTCTTTGCTAATTTATAACATGTCGATGAATTTTTCAACTTGTTTTTTTCGCTTTTATATAAATTTTTTTATTTAATTTTCTTTAATTTTCATAAAATCTAATTTTTGTTTGCAGCTATTATTCACTACTCCTTTTATTTTCAAATTGAAAAGTCAAAACATTCATTGAAAAGTTATCTCTTAAGCAGGTTGTATACGCTATCCACGCATTGAAATGTCTTTTACCTACCAAATAAATACTCTCTTCTCTTTAATGTAAACAAACTTTAAAAGCAACAACAATATTTATATGAAAGCGTTCTCTTAAACATGTAAGCTGTTCGTTGGTGTACTCTCTTCGTTTGTAATGTAAACAAACAAATCGACAACTTTTTTTAAACACTTTATAAGTAACAATACATTGCGATCTCTTTCTTGCATTAAAATACTCTCTTCGAGTTTTAATGTATAGGCAAGCCCTGTAGAAAATTTTGATATTGGAGAATATTAAAAGAAAGATTTTTAATTACTTGAAACATGTAATGAAAGATAATGAAAGAAAAACACAAAAACTATTGTGTGTAATGGAAGCAATTAAGTTAAATAAAAAATAAAACAAAAAAAAAATTAACAATATTTTTGACAAAATGTGTACTGTTTGTATGTGTGTTGATCAGTTTATCAATTCGTTTATACCAAAAGTTAAGTACAATTACAGAAAAGTTTCGATTTTCTTTGCTTTAAAAATTTTTTTTTTGAAGAAGTGGTATGAAAAGCAACAGAACAATGGTCTATTAAAAATAAAAAACAAAACAAACCACCATAATAATGCTAATAATAAGTATATAAAAAGATAAAAAATAAAATAAAATTAAAAACCACAAATAAAATTAAAAATAAAAAAAGAAATTGAATTGTTCGGCAATAGAAATAAAACAATTTGACACTCTATGTATGTTTTGGCTACAATGCTGTCTACAACAATTTTTGTTTTTTTTTAGCAACAGTGTGCACACACTCTATACTATTCTATTCTATACTGCTCTAGAGCTAAATTCTAGTGGCTTTATGGTTTGGTTTGTTGACCAACTGACTAGCTGACTAGCTGACTAGCTGGCTGGCTGGCTGGTAAACTGGCTGACTAGCCGATTGACTGACTAACTTGCTTGGTTAATGGTTTTACGATCGAGTCTGTGTGTTTAGCAGCAGCATCAGCGAAAGGCTGGTGGTGGGGCCAGCTGCTGGCCAAAAAGCAATACAATATTCGTACTCTGTATTTATTTACTTACTTTAGCGTCTACTTTTCATGAGACAATCAGTCTTAAAGATTTCGTTAAACGATTAACAGCATTGACAGCAGAACTTTAAGATAAAAAAAACAAAATTAATAAATTTAAGATAAAATTATTTAAAAAATTAATAAAAAAAAAAATTAAATCAAAAATTAAGTGTATGTGAGTGAAATAAAATATAAAAGAGAACAATAGTAAATCAATATTAAAAATAAATAAAGTAAACAAAATAAAAAGTTTAATTTTGAAATTCATGAAACATTATATAAATTATAAATTATAAAAAAAAATATTAAACAAAAAATTGTTTTTTTTTAACCAAATAATGGCTCAAATTGCAGAGGTGTGTTAACATTTTCAAATCTACTTGTATTTTATATTAATTATTATAAACATTAATTACTGCTTTGTTTATTATTTATATATTGTTAATTATTCTTATTTTTTTTTTAAATATTTGCTACAAGTGTTTAAACGTGTTTTTTTTTCAAGTGGTTTGCTGTTCGTTGACCCACTAAATTTGCGTATTTGTACGATTTAAAACGTATTTATTTTATTTTTTTTTTAATTTTTTTTTTGGTTAAACATTTGGTTAATATTTTATGGTTTTTTTTTTTGTTTTTGTGGACCAAAAATCTTTTCTTTTCGCTGAAATTAAAAATTTTGTTTTTTTTTTTGTTTTTGTTACGATGTGCCAGTCAGTGTATGTTGCTTCTTGTGAATGGTTTGTAAAAATTTACGGTATCGAGTGGAAAATTCCCACAACTATAAATACTGCTGACTGCTTGCTTGCAAATGAATGCATACGCATAAAATACAACAACAACAGCAATAATATAAGGAGCAAAGGCAACAACAGCAAATAAGAAACACTAAAAGACAACACAAGCAAACCTAAGAAAAAAAAAAAACAAATTAGAATCGGTCATGACTAACCGCATACAATATGATGCTACACTATCCCAGCAAACGTTATGTTAAGACGTTTGTTTAATAAGAAGGTGTAGTAATGTAAAGCCATCTGTCTCATTAAACACAAGCAAGGTTTCTTTTGAAAACAAAAAAAATTATTTTTTTCTAGAAATGGACATCGAACAAGAAGTGTAGCGTAATATGTTAACCGAAAACAGAGTCCACCGGTTATAAAAAATTGGCTGTTAAATGAAAAAGAAAGGATTTGTAGACCCCCTTGCAAGTATACTTCCTAAAATGTGTTCCAAAATGCAAAATTCTCTGAGCGTTTTATCAGTTAAAAAAGAAAAATGCTGACAGAGGTAGTCCAATTTGTCCAAGGGATTTCATCGTATTTGTGTGTATTAAAAATATTTCATTATTGGTGTCCTAGAGGATTGAAAGAAACGTTGACACAAGTTTTGAATTCTTCTTGAAGAGCTAATGAGTTCTAATGTTAGCACTTACTGAGGAAATTCAAAAAAGTTTATTTACTCTTTGAGCATGACCCTGATGGCAGATGTAAACTAACCACAAATTTTGCGATTGCATGCGATGTGTAGGGTGCATAGAAAATTTAACACTTGTTGAGTATTAGCGCATACAAGAATAGAATTGCAAAAAAAAAATAGCAACAAAAAGTAAAATAAGCAAAATAAAATTGTTAAAATGCTTCTAATACAGTGGAGTATCGATAAATACAACTCTTTAAAAATTGGTATTGTTATTGGCAAGAATATTATAAAACCATAAACCTACATAATGCTCGCATTCAAGCAAACATACAATATTTTATTACGACTTTCATTTATTTATTTTGTTTTTTTATTTTCAATTAATTTACTTCGCCAGTAATAAGTTGACCATAAAAGTTGCATTTTTTTTACAATTTTAACTCTAAAGTTCTTAGAGTAGAGTGTAGATTGTTTGTTACTGTTGTTTGGTAATTTTACGGCATAGGCAATAAGCATTCACCAATACATTTATGGGCTATTGAATGCTCTTAAGATTACTGTTTACCCTTATGAATACAGAGGGGATATGTGGAGATTATTGAGTAGAAAAATTAACATTTTAATTCGCAGAGGTGGAAGGATTGTATAATGGACTATTTAGAATTACTTAGCCTGGTCGAAGGATGAGCATATGATTTATTTCCACAGTATAAGCAAAGTATTGATGGGAAAAGAAAAACTTTAATAATGAAACTAATAAACTGACAATAAATCAATAAATCTTTTAATAAATATTGGTGAAATTAAGTAATAAATTTATTTTTTCTATAGCACCGTGCAACAGATGACCTTGTAACAAATAACAGAATAAATAAATAAAAATGAAATAATATTTTAGCTAATAACGGTATTGAATAAACTATTTTATCCATCCGCTGTTTGTTTACGAACGAACTAAAAAGAAAATGATGAAAATAATCTTATTTTTTGTTTTTTAATTCTATTGTGTTAATTCGTTCTCGTCAATTTTTATCAATTTTCTCAGTTTTTGTTTATTTTCGCTTTTAATCTTAATATAATTAATTTTTTTTTTTTAATTTTTTTCTTCTTCTATTTAATATTTTATCGCAATCTTTTCGCTCATCATTCATCCATCTATTGAAGTATGACCCTCGAATAGGTATTAATCTTGTCAACTTGTCAAATTGATTAAATTACAGGTGAATTGTTTGTTCACATAGATTTCCGAATGGAATAATATTTTTTGAAACGAATTTTTGTTTACGTTTTGGGTCATGTGAATTGCTTTCGTACGCAATGATTTTGGAATATTTCCTCTGAAATACTAATCAAGTTTCAATTATTATTTAAAAGTGTTAATAACGTTTATTTAAAAATATTTTGGAAACGCAAATACACAATCTATTATTTACACAGGCGTAAATCTAAGCTAAGAAAATTAGAATATTTTCCCTTTTAAAATAATTTAAAAAAAACTTTATAAATTGGTGTAAACAATACACGTATGTATTGATTTCAATCTCGAATCGAAAATTTGTCTCCATGTATGTCTTGATCTGTTAAACTTAATTTTTCCTTTGCTTTGAGGATTCCAGGGTAAATAAAATTTGCCATGAAAAGTTTCTTAAAAGTCTGTCGTTCGGTATAGACTTTAAACTGTAATTCCCACTACTCATGTATAAAATTAACACACACAACATAAGTGGTGTGAGAAGCTAGGTTCATATATGGTTTGTAAATATACACGATAGCGAACCCTATGAATACAGCATTCAATTACTTTCTACTGCTTTCATATCGTGTCAATTTTTAATAAAATTTTTCTCACTGGTGCTTAAGCGTAAATTAATTTTTAATAAAATTTCAATGTTTTTTTTTAAGCTGAATTAACACTCTTCTTTCCGAATAAAATTGTTTCGTTTAAATTGAGTGTCATGTTAATCACGTATTTCTCGTTTAATACTTAATTACAGTATTTTATTATAATTTTCATATCTCGTGCTATTTATTTAAAGTCAATATTTGTTTTATAATTAACATTACCGCCACTATATACAAACATATCTTAATATAGACTGAAACTTTAAAGGGTAACTTTTTAAAGAAGATATTTTGATTCATACTGAAATAGTTTATGCAGTCCAAATTAGGTATTACGACACGGAACGTTAGATTTATGAGAAGCTTTACTCACACAGTTTTTAACAAAAATCTGCTGAGCAAAGATTGCCTAAGAAATAATTTTTTTTCCAATTTCGTTTTTGTTCAACAGTGGAATCTTAAATTGTTATTAACTTAAAGACAGTCACACTTTTCTGTGTTCAGTGGTAAGTGTAGATAAATTAATTCTAATAAATTAATAAAAGTTCTCAAAACGATAAAATTTAATAGTAGAGTTAAGTTCTATGCCTTCTCATAATGACTGGATAACGTTATCCGGCAAAATACATTGAGTCATGAAAATATTGCAATGAAATTGCTTTCTAGTCTTCTATGAGAGTTCTTTAATATTACATTACAACCCTTCAGTCAAAGTCAGTCGGCTTCACATAACTTATGTTGTGTGTGTTAATTTTATACATGAATTGTGAGAGCTACAGTTTAAAGTCGACTCCGAACAATTGATTTTTAAGAAACTTTTCATGGCAATTTTGTTTACTCTCAGAGTTTTTCCCACAAATCTACTGGGAGGATGTCGCCGAAGAAATATTTTTTCTTCGGTTTTGATGTCTAACCGGGGATTTGAACCGTGGCCTTTTGTCTAATAAGCCAACACACTACCTATTAGACTACGGAAATTAAGAAAGTGATGAGAATTAAGGTCGTACTTGACTAGATTTTTTTATATACCCGAACCAATCACAAGCGAAGAGACAAGGGCTGCAGAAATCTTAGATCTTAAAGAATATTCAAAATTTAAAACAGCAGTGCTGCTGGAATGTTTCGAAAACTTTAAATTTTTTTTGTAAAACTGTTCTAATATATTTATTCATACGCGTCTTCCATAACCATTATGTAAGTTTATCAATGCCAATCTGATGGCAATATTTTGTGCTTTTAACAGCCATTCTCAGATCAAAAAATATTGCAAGTGGGTCTAAAAGAAATATACACGACTACCATACGTATACAAATATATGAAATATCTTTGACTTTTAACGCGTATCTAGAAATAACGGTTGCTGTCAATTAGACAATTCTTCACACTTGAAAGCGTTAATATTTATAAAATAATATATCGTGGTTAAATATTTATTTTATAAGTAAAATAAAACAAAAACTAAAAAAAAAAGAAAAATATATACATTGACGTTGAAAATTCCATTCTATAATTACGTTAATAATTATCAAAATAAATATTTCAATACAACAATAACTAAATGGCCAGAGATAATAATTTGTTACAATAATAATTATTGTACTAATTAAACTTATTAAACAGGTATATTACATATGAATGTATGTATATGTACTCGTATACAATATGTTTATATTTATAATAAATTTAATTACATTTTTAAGAAAAATATTAAAAGAATAATTACAAAAGAATTTTAAAAGCCATGTTAAAGAAAATTATCTACGGGTTATAAGAAAAATCATTGACATATTTTCATTTCAATTATTAAACAAAGAAAAATATTTTGATTCCTTTTTTTATTTTCCTTTAGAGTACCATTCTAATATAGAATATTACGAAATGGTACAATTTTCGTAAAGGTAATATTTACCAAAAGACCCTACGACATATAATTAGATCCATCATTTCATATAATACGTCATACGTTGTTCTATTTACATTTTCAACTGACAGCAAAGTAACAACGTAACTGGTTGACATAATCAGTCATTTGACGTTTATTGAATTGGCATGAACACAACTAAAATCTAAAGAAGAGACAAAGCAAATAGCTGTCAAAGTAATTAAAAGGAAGTCAAAAGTTAAAAAGTTGACCAGCCTTATCGAATAGAATAAGACATATGAATAAGACATAAGATTTTGCTGTCAGTTGAAATAAAAAACAAAGTTTAACGCAACTTATGATAGATTCTATGTGATTCGGTCTTTAAGAGTCAAACCTTGATATGAAATTTTTCATAGGGTTATGGTTAATAGTCCTTAGTAAACATTGTCAAATTCACACTTTCTGATTTAATTCCAATTCTAGATGATTAATGGATATACAATTACCAGCATTGTATGGTTATTTTATTCATTTTATCTACCACAATTTCTTAGAATTGTTAACATACTGTATACAGAGGATCGCGGACCATTGCAAGGCTATCGATGTAATGAAAATGTTTAATAATGTGGCTTTTTAAGAGTAAAACTGGCGGCTAATTATTTTAAAAACTTTATTTTTTTAACCACAATTTGTTAAGAAAATTTTAACAAAAATTATAAATACATACAGTCAAAGAAAAAAGTTTGCTTACACCGTTGTATATATTTTTATCAATTTGAATAAGACGTTACAGCGTTGTTAAAGGCAGTTACAATTAAGAACGTTTAAAGGCATTTCTTAAAAACAAATTTGAGTGAAAAAAGTCTACAAACAAGAGTGTATGTTTTCTTTTCTCTGTGAATGTATATACATAATCACATACATACATACTTTAGCTATACGTACAATATATAGTTTTTTAAAATAGGCATTTGATTTATTATCATTATTTATTTTTTTTCTTTTTAGTGAATGTGACAATTTTTAATTAAGACCATAATAATGCCATAATTTTTCCATAATTTTTTTTGTTTATTTTTTTTTTTGTTAATTTTTTTTCTGTGAGAATTTTTTTGTCATGTGTTGTTATATGGAGATGATCAATTTGTTATTATGGGATGGACTTTATGCCAACTTTAAGAAAATTTTCCATTTCTGTGGATTGCCGTCAGTTTTTTCTATTTTTTGGCAATCGTACAGCGATTTTATTTTTTTTTTTTTTTTAATTCAAAAGGGTAATAAGAATTCGTTTAAAACTAACTATAAAAGATATACATACAATACATACATACAGAGAGATATGTTTAGGCATATGTATGTATATATTTTAATTGTTATATGTATACACATATGTATGTATGTATGTATGTTAACTTGTATAATATAATTGCTATTGAAATGTTAGTTTAAGCATTAAAAAATTTTGTCTCAGAATTTTGCCAATTTAAAAGGTAATTGGCCTTTTACATGCTTAACAAATAAATATAAAATAATAAAATAAAATACAAATAAAATACAAATAAAATTAGTATTTATATATGCATTTAGAAATAGAAATCATTTAGGCATTTAGGCTTGAATGATTTAAAAAAAAAAACTTGTAAACATTTTGCTCGCAATAAAACTTTATTTCAAGAACAATTTGCGTTTATTGAAATCGTTAATAGAAATAAAAATTAAAAATTTCGTTTTTAATTCATTCATTTATTTATTTATAGTTGTGCGTTCTTAATTAATTTTAATAATTTATTTTAATTTTGACTTGCTTTTGTGCCGCACTTTATTTGCTGAATGTATAGAACATGCTTCTTCTTTTATACCTTATGCCAGTATAAGTTCACTGTAATTGTTCTGATCTATTCTAACCTTTTCTTCTTCATTGATAAATTGTTGAATTAATTATTTGTTTCAAAAACCCACCGATTAAAACTAACTCTAGAATCAATGCCTACATTACCGCCTGACATCATCCTCTTTGGGTTCAAAAATGTTCTAGAACGGACAATTTTGTTCTAGAACTTGCAAATCGTTCTACGTCTTGTACTATTTAAACGCTCTCTATTACATTCACTATGGTATTAGCTGAATATTTTTGTCTTGAAACTGGACATTTAAAGGGGACAAGGTCGATATACTTAAGACAACCGCGGACGCACGATAACTTTTATTATGACACACGAAACAAAATTTAGAAAAGTTTGTTCAAATCAGAAGATACCCAATTAAAAAGGAGCATTGTCATTGTTTGTACATTCTAAATTTTAATATAAACGACATGATTGGTAGATTGCAATATTGAGGAAGCTAAAGCCAGGCTTCCACGCATTCTATAGTGAAAAAAAAACTCTTTAATCTGCCTAGATTTCTAGGTATTTTGCTATGTAAGTAGCCATTTGATGCTAAATATATGCCCTAATAATTATATTAGTTTTATTCTTGAAAAATATTATATGATAGGGTGCCATATAATCGGCCTTTACCAGTGAATGGCATTTCCTTTAATTCTATTTTGTTTTTAATCGTGGGTGAATGTATAGATTTTTTCAATTCTTATGATTTTCACTGTCAATGTTAAACACATATTTCGTATTGTTTTTGTTTTTGTTTTTGTTTTTGTTTTTACTATTGGTATTGTTGTTATTTTTAGGAATTTCATTCAAAAGTATTTACTTTTTTTGTTTTCTTTTTCAATTGTTTTTTGTTTAAAATGATCATGAATTTCAAAATTATAAAAATTTTTTAAATTTTTTCCTATTGTGTCTGTGTGTGTGTGTTTTCAATAACAATTAAAATTTAAATTAAAAACAAACAACAGCAGAAACAACAACAAAAAAAATACAAAAAAATGTCTATTACAATAGAATTGTAATGTTAAATGTAATTGTAATTGTAATTAAAAAAAAAAAGATTTTATTTTTATTTAAACAATTAAAAATACCGTTTTTTTTTTTCAAAAGCGGCCAATTCAATTTAAGACAATTAAGATTTATTTGTAATTGTAATGCAAATTTATGGTAAACATGAAAACAAACTTTTCATTTTTCTTTTCTTTTGCTCATGTTCAGCTTTTTATGTTTTTTTTTACTTAATTAAAGAACTTTTTGATTTAAAAACACAATGAATAAAAAGTACTTTTTAAAGGAAAAGTAGTTTTAAGGCCCGTTATGTTCCAAAAGTACCTTAAACAAAAGAACGGAAAAGTACCATTAGAGTAGGGCATCATAAGTTTTTTTCAATCAAAATTATAAATCTTTCGGAAAATTTAAAAATAAAATAGCTCTCCTCTCTTTTAAGGGAAAAGAATTGTTAAAAAGTACCAAATTTTTTTAGCTTAAATATTTATTCAAGTCCAACACGTTGGTTATTTTGGCTTGCAAATCCTCATGTTAGAGTTATCAAAGTACATTTTTTGTAGAATCGAATTTGTAGAATCGTAGAATGTAGTCCTCTAAAATGAGTTAAAAAGTACTTTCTATTGAAAGAAGCTTAAAAAGAAAGTACTATTGACATGTGAAAAAATGTTTTTATCGAAATATCGTTCTTATTCGTTCTAGAAAATCCAAATTAATAATTCATTAAAATTTTTCATTTAAAAAAAAATTAAAATTAAAATTTTTCAATTTTAAAAAAAGTACCAAACATTTTGAAAACATTTTTCAGATAGGACAAGACCTTCAATTTTGTTCCTATATCTTTGCAGTAAACAGAAAGGCATAAAAGAGAACCCTTTTTTGTCTCCCACTATACAATAAAACAACAAAAATTTCCCAAAAAATAACTTTTTTTCTATTTCAATCGGTTGATGTTCGTTTGAGGATTTTTTTTCCTATTATTTGACTGGAAATTGTTGAATCGAAATACGATTGATATACGAAATGTTGGCAATATTTTCTAAATATTTCCTTCCTAATTAAAAATTCCTTTTAAAAATTTTTGTTTGCTGGCTAAACTTTTCCATTAAACAAGTATGCCCTCCCTTGTCTAATAGAGGTCAGTCAGACAGTCAGCCAGTTAGATAGGCCAACGTTATGATTAAGCAAAGAGAAAAAACACAATATTGCGTAGACTTTTCAGTTTTGTCATTCACATTAAAAATATTGAAAATATTCTCTCAATATTTCATTTATTCAACCTTGGCAAATATTATTAAAAAAAAAATAAAATAAAACGAAATAATAATAATAAAAAATGGAACATGTTCTGAATTTTTTAAAAGTATTTTTGTATTGTGTTTTTTTTTATGAATTTGTTTTTTCCGGCTCAATATATAAAATTTTTTTTTTAAGGATTTTAACAAAAATTCCCACGTCTTTTGCCATGATATATAATGATAAGTAAATCACAGCTGCTTTAAAATTCTTAATTTTTTTTTCTATAAATTTGATTGTGTTTTTATTTTATTTTTTAAAGCTTTTAGATTTCGAAAAACGTTTGCAAATAACGTCATTGAATGCAAATTGCTTTTAAAAAATTTTTGTTCGTGTGGAAGAGACCTTTGTTCCCGCTAAGGAACATGCGTTTCTCATTAATCGTGTACGACCATTGCCGTTCAACTGCCGCTTCTGCTTTCATCTCCTTGGTCGTTTTATAAAGTTTTGTTGCGTTTATGTCAAGTTACCAACTGATTTATATATTCCGTGCCTAAATCCAAGAGTTTAATACTTATGTGTGGCTATGATGACGAATGGAAACTTTTCAAATCGATTCAAATCGAATGACAACAAGCTATTGAACAAACCTACATATATTTGACCTATGTGCCGTTATCAATCAATCTTAAAAAAAATTAACGTTTTTAAGTTGTATTAAAAGCTATCAAATGATTTATCAAACAAAATCAAATTGACAGCTCAAAGACGTAACCCTATTAAATAAAATTTACTTTATTATTATACTCCACATGGAAAAAATCCCCCCCTCCCCTTAAATAATATTAAAAAAAAAACTTTTCAAATTCAAATCTCCATGATTTTATGCAAATTGGATAATAAAAACCAGCAATAAATAAAATCAAACGTTAAAATCGGCAAAATCATTAAAAAAAATTAAATAAAAATCAAATACAAAATTACAATTCCGGAGGGAATATTTAATTTCATTTTAATTTAAAACTGCAATTTAGCGGAACATTAATTACCGTATTTATTAGATGATAACTGGCTTGTAAAACTGTAAGTATTGCGCAGTAAATGTATTAGAATGTGATTGAATTGAATTGAATTGAGTTGCTTACCGCCTTTATAGTTTTCTTAGAAATAAATTTCAATTTTTATTCATATTTTAACATTTCATTATAATTTTTTTTCTTTCTTTCTTTTTTTTTTTGTAAATTTAATTACAAATTAATTACATTCAAGCAAATCTTCTTATGAGGAAAGAAATAAAAGTTGTTTTCATACTTACGTACTTCAGACATTACTTCTCAATTACAATCCACTGTTGAAATTGTATGAAAAGACATGTATGTATGTATGTATGTGTATACATTCAATTTTATTCGAGTGTAAATTACAGTGGGATACAGTTAACATTGCACAAGAACGATATTTGCATATATTTTGTAAAAATTTTAAACATTCCATTCATTTATTGCACTGGGAGAATTAACGTTTAATAAACGAGTTAAAATTTCAAAAAATTAAAAAACTTTTCTTTGTTATTCTATCGGGTCTGTCATTAAAAGCTTCCTATCTTTAAATTTAAATGAAACAAAATAGAAATTTCTACGACAGCCTTTCTGTGTGAAGCGTAATGTTTAATTTTCTATGATTCTGGCTGAATTTGACCAACGGCATGGACTATGTTGACTTAGACAACCACTGTATTGTCGAACTGGGTCAAAACACACGCTTTCGGTGGCCAGTTTACATCGACTCCATGCCCTCAAAACTTTTGAGCAGAATAGGCTAGGAGTCGTGGAGTGTGTAGAACAGCCCTATTGGAATCGCTCGTTTAAATCATCTAACTCAGTCCAAAAGTTGTTATTAATAACCGACCAACGACATTGTCAAAGAAATATGAATTGGTGATGTTGCCAGCTCAAAATCGTGATGCATTGGACACACTTGGATCTCATGTAGATTGGTATCGTTCCATATTCGATTATTCAGAAATGGACCTCATCGCTGAGGATGATTTTTCAATGAAAGTTAGAGTCAGTTGTCCACTGTTCTAAATGAAGTTTCTGTAGTCTAGTAGATAGTGTATTGGCTTATTAAAGATAAGGCCTTGGTTCAAATCACAGGTCAGATATCAAAACAAAAATATGAGAAAATATTCCTTCGGCGACTTTCTCTTAACAGATTTTTGGCTACTAATCTGAGAGTAAATAAAATTGCCATGTAAAGTTTCTTAAACATCTGCCGTTCGGAATCGATTTTAAACTGTAGTTCTTACCACTCATGTATAATCACCATGTTTTAACAAACCCATGTATTAACAAACACAATATAAGTGGTATGAGAAACTAGGTCGTTATCCTGACTGAAGGGTTCTAGTGACCAATTATGTATGCCAACTATTCTAGAGTCCCTTCAGCCATAGAGAAGACAAGTTTTAGCCGAAGTAAAAGCAAAGTGAAGTCGCCGTAGTCTAGTAGGTAGTGTGTTGGCTTATTAGACGAAAGGCCAGCGTTCGTATCCCCGGTCAGACATCAAAAATGAAATATGAAAAAATATTTCTTCGGCGACTTCCTCTCAATTTCTGGCAAAAACTCTGAGAAGTAAATAAAATTGCCAATGAAAGTTTCTCAAAAAAAAACTCTTCGTTCGGGAGTCGACCTTAACTGTAGGTCCCGCCACTCATGTTAAAATAGCACACACAACATAAGTGGTGTGAGAAGCTAGGCCGTAATCCTGACTGAAGGGTTGTAATAGCCAATTATGTATGTAAACAGCAAAGTAAGTAATATTTGTTTAGGAAATTTATTGAGGCAATATGCTTCCTATAGGAATTAGAATTGTCCTACTTGGACTTTATTTCAAATAATAATTAAAAATATTCAAAAAAATTCGATTACTTTTCTCTCCAACTGTTGATTTCGCGTGATGATGTGATTCGTTTAAAATCCAAAAGATTCTCAAGCGAATCTTACAACAGCAACAGGTTTTTTTTTTTGTTTTTTTGTTTTTGTTTCGCTTCGTTAAAAAGATACAAAGAAATCACTGCCATTGTCGGTGTCAGTCGTGTAACATTTATGACGATAAATGGCATTCAATACAACACTCCAAGACATTGTTAATTAAACAAAGAGATTAAGTCTGTAAAATCAATTACGTTGTTAACGAAGAGAGAAAAAAAAACCTTCTTTTTACATTTTTTTAAAATCATTTTTATTTCCAAGTAGACTTGGTCTCTTTTACAATGTCGCTTAGTGTTAATGGATATATTAAGAGTTTTATTTAATTCAGAAAGTGTGTCGGCGTGTGAATTATTTTCGTATACAAAAGTTTCTTTTTTTTTTGTTTTGTTTTGTCTCTTAAACTGCAATTAAGGATCGTTGACTTTATAAGCTTTATTGGATGGATGCTGATGGAGATGACAAAATTCAAAAATGTTACCGACTGGCGTTTTATGTTCTTTTTTTTTGTACATTTTTTACGTCTTCAATTAATTGATAAATAAAACGTGATAAGTTGACAATTCATAAGACATTTATTATTTATTATTTATTATTTATTATTTATTATTTATTATTCGATATACAATGATGATATTCTCTATTAATATCCATTAAATTTCTTTCTTTTTCATTTCATAAATATCTTTATCATTCATTATCATGTTTATTGTTGTTGTTGTTGTTTCTTAATAAATCGTGACTACATTTTGCCAGTTTAACAACAACGTGTCAGTATTTTTTTTTTTTGTTCGTTTCAATTAAATTTCTGAATATTTTCGTAATAATTTTTCCATTTGTCAAGTGCTTAATTTGTTTGTACATTTTTTTATTAAAAGAAGAAAAGGAAGAAGAAAAAAAAAAGAAAAAGAAAAAGAAACACCAAATAGAATGAATTGAAATAGTTTTGTAAGAAATGAAACTGATTTATTAGAAATATGCTGGCATGTAAACTGCTACTGTGATTTTTATTTTCCATTACAATTACAATGATCATGAATAATCATCAATGAATCAATGAAATCAGATAAAAAAAAAACATTACAATTAATATTTCCCAATCATTATGTACATTTCAAAGTATTTCTATTTATAAACCTAATTAGGTCACACAGATGGTTTTCTTTTCATTCTCGTAAAGACAGCAGCTTCAAATTTAAATATCCCATGCCATACAGCCAACCCTCCAAACGGTGATGTTGATTAATTTACTCACTTACTTACTTGACTGGCCATTAACAATCCGATTAACGGATTTTGACCTGCCTTAACAAATCCTTCCAGGCGCCACTGCTTCTTGCGCGCCTACGCCAGTTGGCCACACTAATCGAAGACAGGGCTTCCTCGATCTGGTCCTTACAACGCAATTAAGGCCGTCCTATTCGCCAGCTTCCGCAAACCTCCACATTAAAAATACCTGTCTCGCCGGAGTATCCTCCCCCATTCGAACGACATGGCCAAGCCATCACAGCCACTGGATGTTAATGCACTGCTCAACGTCCATGTCCTTAAGGGGCTCATTCAGCTCACTGCTGGATCGGATGGACATGGCCGAGCCAGCACAGCCATGTCCTTAAGGAGCTCATACAGCTTACTGTTGGATCGTATATGAAAATTATAGCCAACTCGCACTGGACCGAAGATCTTACGTATGACTTTTCTCTCGAATACTCTCAAGGTTACTACATCAGTGCTTAATAGCGTTCATGCCTCTGCGCCATAGAGAAGCACGGGTAGGATGAGCGTCTTGTAAAGTTTAGTTTGTTAGTTTTGTCGTACGAGAAAGGTCTCTATTACTCAATTGCCTATTGAAATCATAGTAGCACCTATTGGCAAAAGTAATCCTGCGCTTGATCTTCAAACTGACATCAGTTGTGGTGGTAACGGCGGAATATTTGTCCCATTACTTTAATTAACAAAAGTACGGTTATTCAAATTAATCATAAATTATTTGCAGTTACTCGTATTAATAATCGCATACCTTACTGCTTTGAGTTTTTTGTGTTAGGAAAACTAAAATATAGATTGGCAGACTAATTGATTCCAAAACCCATAGGTCTTTGTTGGATATCGATTTCCATATCCAGTCCATATCCAGTTAATTATGCATCAACTCTTCAATCTCTCTACAAATAAAAAAAAATTACTAACGTTTCACAACAACGTTTTACGCACAGTGGGCCAGGCTGGGGAAAAATTGTAAACAAAAATAAATTTGATAAAATTCAATAGGACTGATAAGATTATCTGTCTATCAGTCACGATTATCAGTCAAAATAAATGAAATTCATTTAAAGACTTGCTGTCTATGAGTTGCGTTAGATAAAGCAGCGATAACAACTACTATTCGCGGAGTATTTTTTACTATCGCAATAAATAAATAATTTTTATGGGTCAGATTTCTGTTGAACATTAAAAAAATACTTTGCGTCACATTATAAATTTTATGGCATTTTATTTAAATAAATATTTAAAGCCGTTCAAAAAATATGAAATTCATTATTCATTAAAGCGGATGGAAGTAGTTTTATGAGTTAGGCAAATGGTCTGCTTAATAGCAAAAATATAAAGGCATATACATACTAAGGCATATACTACATACATTACCAGACGACATTGGAACATCCAGTTTGACGTTCTAGTATTGCCTTGTACGTCTATTTTGGCTTAATAGTCTGTGTCCTCAATTACTAGCATATCCCTTATGTTTAGTTAATCTCTGAGAGTGCTTTTGACCACCTGACATGAATCTCATAGCTTTAAGACCTTCAGAGGGGTTCCCACTAATTGAAAAGAGTGTCTTAAATTACTGATACTCCAGTATTCACACCCAATCAAATCGAAATCGAAATCATAATTTAAAATTTTTAATTTTTTTCTATTTTCCAGAAAAAGAAGCCCCCTGCAAATGATGTGGCCCTGGCGGAAAGACGCGATTTCAATGTGGACGATCATATTGAAAAGGAAATACCCACCAGGTAAGATTATTATCCATCAACATGAATGTTGTTTTTTTTCTGTTTGTTTTCAAATGAAAATTGTTTTTATGATGTCATCATAATTTCACAGTTATTTTCAGTCTATTATACATCTCTTTAAGGGTAACATCGGACCTGGTCTTTTTGCAATGGGTTTCGCTTTTAAACATGGCGGTCTTCTGGTGGCTCCCATACTTACACTGATCATTGCATTGATCTGTGTACACTGTCAGCATATGCTGATTGATTGTTCGATTAAAATGAAAAATCTTAAGAATGCGGAAAAGTATCCGGATTTTGCCGAAACAGTTGAACAATGTTTTGAAACTGCACCAGAGCGCTGGAGTAAGTGGTCGGGCTTTATGAAGACTTTGGTAAACTACTTCATCTGTGTAACACAATTGGGCTTCTGCTGTATTTATTTCGTATTCATCAGCACAAATATTAGGCAGGTGAGTTTGGGAGGGAATAGAGAGAGTAATGGAATATGGGGTAATAAATGAATTCAATTCCTCCTTTTCCTTCTTTCTTTCTGTTTGAAGATCTTATTGGCCTACCATATTGACATTGATGTCCATTATGTTATGCTGATCTCGTTTATACCCATTTGGTTGAGTTCTATGATCACAAATCTAAAATGGCTGACTCCAGTATCATTTGTGGCAAATATTTGCATGATTTGTGGCTTGGGCATCACCATGTACTATGGCTTGAAAGATGGTTTGCCAGATGTACCAGAACGTAAACTATATACAGAACCCTTGCAGTTGGCTTTATATTTTGGCACTGCCATTTTTGCTTTTGAGGGCATAGCTTTGGTTTTGCCTCTTAAGAATGCCATGGCCAATCCCAATAATTTTGATCGTCCCATGGGTGTATTGAATGTGGGCATGTTTTTCGTAAGTTAATATCGATTGCAGGAGAAAATATTGTCAATACGAATGGTATTTTATATGGATTTTGTTTGCAGGTTACTTTTATGTTTATGGCGGCTGGTTTTGTCGGCTACATGAAGTGGGGCGAAAATGTTGCAGGCAGCTTAACTTTGAATCTCGGTGATACCATGTAAGTTTTGTTAAGCTATTTGCTTTTAAGTTTAATCATGATACATTTCTTTATTAAAATTTTTTTCCTTTTTAATAGAGGCGCTCAAATCGTTAAAGTTATGGTATCGATGGGTGTTTTATTTGGCTATCCCTTGCAATTTCATATTGCCATACAAATAATGTTGCCTTCGGTGATAAAATGTTTTAAATGTTACACTCATCCCTTTATGGGCAATCTAACATTCCGTACTTTTTTGGTTTTCATAACATGTAAGTATTTCAACATGATTTCATTTGATTTTGTAAACACAAGTAATTTGATTGTGTGTGATTAATGCAGTGGGTATTGCTGAATTGGTTCCCGCTCTGGGCTTGTTTATATCACTGATCGGTTCCTTATGCTCGACAGCTTTGGCGTTGGTCTTTCCGCCCATCATTGATATCATTAGTAAACGTGATGTGCCCAATAAGGCCTTAAAATATAGCATCTACCTTAAGAATGCCATCATTTTGATAGTGGCCGCATTGGGCTTCTCAACGGGTACCTACGAAAGCTTATCACAAATCATTCAGCATTTCGGCAAAGAGGAGCAAGTCATTAATTTAGACTCATAATAAATTTTTCAAATTTAGTCTATAGTCTATAGATGAATTAGTTTATTTTTAGTTATGTAAACTTATTTAGATGTTAAGTTTAAAATATAAAATAAAAAAAATATTAAAGAAAAATCCCATTTAATGTAAAATATTGAAAATTACCTCAAATATTTAAAGTTTAAAAAATAGTTTTAAATACAATAAAATATAAAAGATTACAAATAATTGTTTATAGTATTTTAAATCTTGTTTCAAACAATTTAATTAATTTTGCCTTGAAACCCCAACCTCTTTTCCTTCATTACATTTCAATTTTCTTAAGTTTTCTACTGCAGTTGCAAGCAAGCATTAATCATCTACTGTACTTGAACTTGTCCAATTGGAAGCATTAATTAATTGTTTAATTGAAACAATGATTATATACAATTTCATTAAATATTTTAAATGCATTTCCAGTCGATAAAGATTAATCTTTTTTTGATTAATTTTATTAATTATAATTTTAATTGTTTAAATAACAAAAACACAATTTGCACAATATAATGCTTTTGGATTTGCCTTGGTTGAAAATGATTATTTAAAGGAATTGAAATGTTCATGTAAATATTGAAAATTACCTCAAATATTTAAAGTTTAAAAAATAGTTTTTAAATACAATAAAATATAAATGATTACAAATAATTGTTTATAGTATTTAAATCTGTTTCAAACAATTTAATTAATTTTGCCTTGAAACCCCAACCTCTTTCTTTCATCCATTTCAATTTTTAAGTTTTCTACTGCAGTTGCAAGCAAGCATTAATCATCTACTGACTTGAACTTGTCCAATTGGAAGCATTAATTAATTGTTTAATTGAAACAATGATTATATACAATTTCATTAAATATTTTAAATGCATTTCCAGTCGATAAAGATTAATCTTTTTTTGATTAATTTATTAAATTATAATTTAATTGTTTAAATAACAAAAAAACAAATTGCACAATATAATGCTTGGATTTTTTTGGTTGAAAATGATTATTTAAAGGAATTAAAATGTATTTGCAGAATTTTAAAGTCTAGTCGATATTATTAATTAGAATTTATTTAAAAGGAAACACTATTCGTCTTGCCATAGATTGTAAGTTCTCTCAGCAAATTTCTGGCATAAACTCTAAGAGTAACTAAAAATTGCCATGAAAAGTTTGACAGAAATCTGTCATTCAGAAACGACTTTAAACTGTAGATCCCTCTACTCATGTATAAAAGAAACACACACACAACATTAGTGGTGTGAGAAACTAGTAATAATCCTGACTGAAGGAGTTATAATGACTAATTATTTATGTATGTATGATACATTGTAAATATGAAGCTGATTTTTCACAGAGTTCTTCACAAATTTCTTTTTAACTCCTCCAAATGGTATTTAAAACAAAGCGGATAGTAACTCTCAGTTTAATACCGGTCCATAGTTTGGAATGAATCTAAACGTCTTGTTTGAATTCTTTTGTGGCATATTAAACATGGAAACTGTAGACTCTAAAAATTTCGATGCTTGCGTTAAAGTATTTTTGATGCAGTTGGAACCATATTTGAATGGAAGGCTGAAGTCGAACAATTACACAACAATTACAACACTTTAGTTAGGATTACAATGTAGCATCTTACCCCACCTATAGTTTAATGTCAACTACAAACGACAGAGAGGCTCTTTCATGATAATTATTTATATTTGCCAGAAGACTGCTGGCAGAAAGTTGCCAAAAATTTTTTCTTTAAGGAAAATGTTCATTTTTCCTTCAAAAACGGCAACAAGTCATTATGAAGTTGAGTGAAGTATCGATGTAGTGAATGGTTGGTAAAATGAAGATATTCAGTGCAGAGCAGAACAATTGATCATAAAGTTTCGAATTTTATTGTGTATAAAAACGTTTCAATTATCGTTCTTTTTTTTTTTCAATAAAAGCAAATGATTCTTCTTGGCATCTGCATAAATACTAGAAATGATCAAATTTAAATTTAATAATACATTTTCCAAAGTGTAGATTTTGTTAAAAATCTGGCAACATTGAATTCAATAAAACCACAAACGATTCTATGAACTTCAGATCAAAAAAGCTTTTTTTTTTTTCAAACGAAAGCTTGTAACGTTTAAAACGATACAATAACAGATAACAACAACGATATTAAGATACTAATTTTAATACAATATCAGTCATTAAATTAATTATAATTAGTATGTAAGACATTATAAAGTGGCGACACAAAAAAGGCTAATAACCTCGAACTTGAATTAAAAACAAACAAATAAACGCGCTGAAACAAAATCAAATATTTCAATTGAACTGTTTTACAGTTCAAATAAATGTTTGTGTGTGCGTGTGTGTGTGTGTGTCTGTGACTCTTATCGAACATGTTGCAAACTTGCTGGATTTGGAAAAGGCACTTTAAGTTGAAGGCAGAACAAATAGTGACGATCAATACAAATGTTAACGATGACTTCCGCTTCAGTGACTAACTGAGAATGACGTTTTATAGAGAATTTATAAACAAATGATTTGTTTTTGTTGTTCTAATAGTTAGTAGTGAATAGAAAAAAGTCTTCAATTATGGTTAGTATTGTAAATCAACTAATATTTTAGGCTAGGCTTAAAATTTCTCAGCTTGAAGGATTGATTCGTATTTTTGTTCTCATTTGAAATCTGCATACAGTTTTGGTTAAAATAATAGAAACTTCTTAAATATTTAAATGTTTTTTTTTAAATTCCCTGAAGTCTTGTTCAGTTTACTGAATTGATATTCCTTGTGATTTCAATTTTAAAATCCCAAATTTTTCCAAAACACAGATCTGTACACCTTGACACATTTTAAACAAATAAAAATATTTTAAATTTTCCTTCCTAGGTACGACCAACACTCAAAAACTAATTCCTGCCCATGTTTACATTTAAAGGACTTTACCAGGAAGGACATAAAATGCAGCTAAAGATCGAATTCTATAAGTAATGCCTGCTTCTCTTTTGTTGATATTATAGCCTAGCTTCTCACACCATTTATTTTGCATATGTAAACTTGATTCATATATGATAGGTCCTGCTGTTTAGCGTTGATTTCGAACGATAGATTTGAAAATCTTATTCATGGGGATCAGAGTTTTTGCCTAAACATTACTGAGAAGGTCGCCGATATAAAATTTTTTCTTTTTAAAATATTTTCAAGATTTTAAAGTTAAGATTTAAGCTCGGAACCCTTGCTAACATATGTACATACATAACATACATAATTGGTCATTACAATCCTTCAGTTAGGATTACAACTTAGCTTCTCATACCACTTATGTTGTGTGTTTTTATTTTATACATAAAGGGCGGGACCTACAGTTTAAGGTCGACTCCGAACGACAGATTTTTGAGAAACTTTTCGTGGCGAATTTTATTTACTCCCTGAGTTTTTGCCAGAAATCTGCTGAGAGGAAGTCGCCGAAGAAATTTTTTTTGTATTTCATTTTGATGTCTAACCTATCGTTTGCAGCGTGGCCTTACATCTAATAAACCTACACACTATCAACTAGACTATGACGTCTTCAACCCATGCTAACATTATGCCCATTAAATAGAGATAAGTGCTCCTGATAAAACAGTAAAACATAGGCTTATTAAAACACTGCTTTAAAGAACCAGTAAAGATGCATGTGAAGCTATCATTAATGAGCTTATTGGTCCTTTATGATGTGTAATTGGGGAACCTTAAAATGGGCTGCAAGATATAAGCAAATACAAAAAAGGAAACCTTGATTTTAGCTCAGTCATAGGCAATATAAATAATAATAGGGCTTATCACTTGTAAAACTCGGTCATTTTTCCTTTGACATATGGCGACTGCTACTAACCGCCCGTTGGAATCGATTAACCTGGACATCAGTAGCTTTTGAGCCGCAAATTTTTGACTATTTACAACCGCAGTCTGATGAAATATCATTACTACTTAGCTCATGAGCCCCTATTAATTCCAGCGCATATAAAATGACTGCATTCATCCCTATAATTTTTTCCACACTGTATGTGAACATGTAAATGTATATCTGTTAACATTTTTATTTTGCCTTACATTTGTATTCAAAATATTTGAAAATCTCGAATAAGAGTAAAGGTTTGTTAGTATGTGTTCGGTTTAAAGCAAATTATTAAACATTATTGGCGATTTATGGATATTGTGTTGGTTAAAACAGAATCTATTAAAAACAATCTCATATTGATTGTTCTTGGCTATGATTTTAGACAAGTTTTTGTAACACTGTTTGAGTCTGTGTTCAGTTCTCGTTGCGAACGGGTCGTTCAGTGTCGATGAAAAACGGAAAATTATTTTGAGTTTTTAACTTAAAAATCGTACATAAAAACAAACAACCAGTAATAATATAACAATAACAACAACAACAGAAAGTAAATAATAATAATAATTAAAGCTGCAATTACAAGTGTTATAAACAATATTGTTTTCTTTTTTTCTTTATTCGTATTATTCCGATTATTATTCTGATTATTATTTGTGGAATTTTAATTCAAAAATATTTAAATCACATTGAATTATAGTTGACAGCTTAATTAATTTAAAAAAAAAGAGCGAAATTATTTAAGTATTTCAATGTTTAATTAAATTAAAAAAAAATTAATATTTAAACGATTATTCATTCCAACCAATTATTTCCAATCGCTTGTTTGTTTAATTGTTCCTTAAAAGAAAAAAAATCTAATACCGGAAAAGGAAATGCGAGCACAGATATGAGTGTCAATGGAATTAATTTTAATTTTGTCATTAAATTTAAGCACCTTGTAGGCTAATGTCTCAGCTAGGATGTTTGTGAAACAGTAAAACGTATGATTGCACTTCCATATTGGCCAATAGAGATTCTATTACCAATGGACTATGAATACCAATAGGTTTTCTAACCTGATCCTTGAGACTGTCAACTGGCTAAGGTATTATCAAATGGTCTTAGTAGTCTAGTAGAGAGTGTGTTGACTTCTTAGACGTAAAGCCGTGGTTCAAAAACCAGCTCAGGTTTCAACAAAACGAAATACGAAAACATATTTCTTCAGCAACTTCCTCTCAGCAGTCTTCTGACAAAAACTCTCGGGAGTAAATAAAATTGTAATGAAAAGTTCCTTAAGAATTTTGTCGTTTGGAACCGATTTTAAGCTTTAGGTCCCGCCATTTATATATAAAAATTAACGCACACAACATAAGCGATGTGAGAAATTAGTTTGTAATCCTTACTAAAGAGTTGTAATGATCAATTGTGTATGTATTCACGTATGTATATACAATGAGGCATTTATTTGTATTCCAACGGGCAGTCTATGTAAGTAGGACTTACTTAAACAAAGCTAGGCAGCAATTAAGTTTAATGCACGGATGATTTTAAGTAATTTTCATATTTTGCGAAAGCGATAAAATATCAAAAGTATGCGACTTTCTTGAATATATTTTGCAAAACTTTTAAAGCAATTTTTACTAAGAGAGTGTAATGTTTAAAAACAATACGATTTTAATGAAAATATTATTTTCTTTGTTTTGTTATTTTATCTGGTAGGAAATAATTATGAAATATTCAATAAAATATGCCTTTAATGGGCGATTGTGATAATAAATTAACTTTCACTATCGTTTTGTTTGATTATTTTTCTTATTTTGTCCGATAAAAGTAGGGATTATAGAGTCATACGTCAAATCGTGGATGTCAAACTCAAGTGCCAATGACTCAACATAAAGAAGTGTGCTCTGCTCCATGCATTACTAGTGGAGTGAAGAGTTTATTTAGAATTTAGAATTTTTTAAATGAAATGATTTAATAACGATTAAATTAAATTTCTTTCAATCACAATTAAATGAATGCCATTGAATTCTTGGAAATTAACAACAGTGCGTAACACTTGAAATCTTTCCATTTGATATAACAAGTGATTATGAAGAGAGTGATAAATTTTATTCAATCTATATCTGTTTCTATACTTTATGTATGGCATTGTATTGTATTGTATTGTATACAGTGAATGTATTATTATAAAAATAATATTCACATTAAATCTAATATTTATTCTTTAAATAAGAAGAATTAATCACACTTACATATTTTAGAACATAGTAATATTGATTCAGTATTATTATCTGACATCAAAGGTATTGGATCATCAGATTGGCTCGTGATTTTCTCGTGTTTTTTATTTCTATGCAAAAAATATTTTAAGCATGATCATACTCTCATGCAGAGTGTAGTGCTCGTATTAATAAAATAATGTGATTTAGGGTATAGTGGATTTGATTCGATTTACTTAGCAGCATACTTGAAGAACTTGTACCATTAAAGATAGTTCCTTTTACCTATAGACCGTTAACTAATATTTTTTAAAAGAGAAACGACTATCCCTCCATTCCATGTTTGATTGCGGCAGAAGACAATAAAAATATTGCCTTAGTCCTTCTCAATCTGTTCAGAAGTCCATTGACCGTCCGTTGAGATGACAACATTAACAATAAACATCTTAAGTAGGCCAAGCGTTATGGTATAAACACAATAGACGCAACACAGCGAGGCACAGCAATCTGTGTATATGAAAATGATTATTTTAAAGACAATGCGACAACAAGCAACAATGCTGCAGCTTTGGATTTAGGCTAATTTATATACCTACCAGCAATAATGAGAGGATTAACGCTGAATAGTACTTCTAGAAACCGTAAGACTAGCTATTTAGGCGCTGGTTGGCATACCGCTTAGACGGCAAACGAAGAAGATTTTTTGCAGGCAAGGATATAAAAATCTGCAATATTATAAACAAGACCGAGGTACATGAATTTATTTTTGAATGCGAAAACCTACAAGTTGTAACGTACAATACATACATACCTAATTGGCCATTACAATCCTTTAGTCAGGATTACGGTCTAGCTTCTCCCACCACTAATGTTGTGTGTGTTAATTTTACACATGAATTACAGTTTAAATTCGATTTCGTACGACAGATTTTTAAGAAACTTTTCATGCCAATTTTGAAGATTAAAGTCGTCATAGTATAGTAGGTAGTGTGTTGATTTATTAAACGTAAGGCCACGGCTCAAACCCCAGGTCATATATCAAAACGAAAAACGAAAACATATTTCTTCGGTGACTTTCTCTCAGCCGATGAACAGTTTACGTACAATACTTTTAGTGAAATACTAACCTCAAGTCTATGGTCTTTGTTAACATTAAAGTATTGCGTAATTCTATTGAATGAAGCTTATGTGCAATCTAGGTCGCTTCTATTTCAGTTCATATATGCATCCAATTTGCTATGGACAAAAGGAAATTTTGCTTTCTGTATAGATTTTTAATTTTTCTTTAATATTTTTAGCAGAGTTAAATAGCCGAAGTCGCCGTAGTCTAGGGCAGTGTGGTAATTCTATTTTTATGGTAATCAAAAAATGATTTCTTTCTTATTTATGCATCACGGTCATGTCTTTCGCTCAATTTACTCGATTTAAATTTGCAATTTTTTTTTGTTTTGTTTTTAACAATTTTCTAAGATTTCTTTAAATTTCTTCACAATTGTTTTCCATTTCGTATTTTTTTTTATAACAATTTCTACTCTCCGTGTTACCATGACATCAAGGAAATTGTTTATCTTTAGAGTACAGACAGTATTGTTATTCACTGTTATCTTGTGATTATTTACGCAATTAGTTTTGAATGTGAAATCTCTCATATAAACAATTACTTTTTCCTTTAAACATTTGCAATCTCACCTGGAACCCTTTCACCTTGAAATGATTAAAAATTCACCAAAAAAAAATTTCGTAAGCAATGCTACTCGGTTTTAACAAAACAAAGCGATTAAAAAAATCAAAAAAATAAAAAAAATAAAACAAAAAAAAAAAAGGTTCTAAAAGTTTTTATAGCCAGTAATTACTGGATTTAAATGAGATATGAAGGTGTTTTCCTAAATAAATTAATTTCTGTTTTTACTGATTTCGATCTAAATTAACATCTGCTAGGGTTTTTAAAGTGCAAAAACCAAAAAACAAAAAAAAAAAGAGTTTCTTATCTAAAGAAATGGCAAGGTTTTACTACTCAAGAGAGGGGGATATTCTTTACAAATAGTTTCGTCTGATAATCTGAAGTGCTTGTTAACATTATTTATTACAAGAAGTCTGATCGATGAATCTGATATGATATGCCTGATTATTTGTTATCTTGTTCCTCCTAGCTTGTTTAAAGTGCAATTTATTTTGTTTTTAATTACATTGTCTGTTAAGAATCCAAATACATTTGCTGTAGGTAATGAGTAATTATTTGTTGTTGTTGTTTTTTTCTTTTCGAAGTATGCAACGTGCTTTAAAAATATGAAAAAAAAAACGAGTAACATTCTCAGAAGGCAGGGAGGTGTGACAATTGTATTGAATTGAATTTCATCAGTTTATCGACTTTTCAATTATTCTACCACCACATCCATTTATTTATCCATTTTTTTTTAAACAATAAAACTGGTTTAATTGACTTAAAATTTTAATGATTAACACACACAAAAACAAAAAAAAGAAAAGAAATGTAGCAGCAGAATATTTTCAAGATACTTTACACAATATATTGTGGATATTGTGAGTAATTGTAATCGTAAACACGTCCAAAAAAAATTTAATGCAAGAATCCAAAAATCCACATGATGAAAGCACCGGTCATGTTACCTCCACCGGTCATGTTTCCTCTAGAATCGTTGCACTTCAATGATGTTGTTCACTAGTTTTTAAACAAAAATTAAAACAATTTATAACAGAAATTAAATTAAGATCATGAAGTTTCACAATTAATCTCAAATATTCCATTGGAATCCAATGCTATGTTAGAAAATAGATTCATGGCAAGAATAGACCCTTCATTTACAAAAGGAGGATTTGTTAATAAAAAAATGTCTTTTTTCCCGATTAGTTCAGTTAATTATTTTACGGAGTAGCGCTCCTTCAAATTGTTTAAATTTTTATCAAATTTGTGGTTCTGTTTGCAAGACTTATTGTGCACGTCGTCTGTTTGTTTTTTCGGCCGCATCGATTAATGTGCCTCCGATCATTAACGATCTTCATTCCTTAACTTTTAAATCCTATCTACTCTCTGACGAATGACAGCAATATATGCCATTCAAACTCTTTTTAATGGTAGGCCACAACTTTTGGAGTTTGAAGCGAAAACGCTTAATATGAATGACATTCTCACAGCGAAAAACGGCCAATCTCCGAGTGGAGCTAATCATAAAGCATGAACGACGTAATGCTTTCTGTTGAAACACAAGCTTAGCAAACATCTGTAGTAATGGGTGTAAATTACGGTGTAAATATTAGGGAGTTCTTGATGTTCTGGACCCGGAATAATTCTCAAGTATTGAAAGAAGCATTCAAGTGGCACGTTATCTTAAGTGCAAAAAATTTTTCGCTTCATTTGATCTTCTTACTATTTACACCATTATATCCGTCATAGTATGCAATATTACTTTCATGTACAGATCAGTGCCTCAAAGTCTAGTTTGAAGATTCTCAACTACATACAGGAGAGTGCAAGGGTGCTTTTTAGTAGACTATCCAATTTTATTGATTCATTGAAGCATAGTCGTAATGAGACTTCTGTTCTAAGCGCTACTACAAAATATTTCTTCTAGCGAGGATAAAGAGGAACTTGTTCCCGAATATCGTATATTCTTACGTAATAACCGTCTTTTCGCAAAGCACATCCATTTGTGGTCGATTGGCCAATGGATCTTACTGCATTACAAACAGAATTCATTCTTTAAACGGGCTATCCTTCCTAAAGAGTCTTTCCTGTCACTTATAATATAAAATAATTCAAATCTAATGCCCACAAATACGACTCCCTCTTTCCTTTCTCTAATAAACTATTTTCTAATACCAACACAATGCAATGCATGAGTAGGAGCCATCCCCTAAGTATTAATCTTAAAATCAAATAAATTTAAAAAACAGCAAAACTGTGAAGAGTTCAGCGGAAGAACAGAGTTCGACAAACAAGTTCAAATCTAGTTAATAACAAAACAGGAGCATTTCAGAGGTCTCGGATACCTCTCAAAGGCTTTTAGATTGAAGCAAACAGACCGGATATGTGACGAGTATATTAAAAACAAAAAACTTCCCCTCACTCTTAAAAGTTTCCATTGATACGAAAAAAAATCCACACTACTACTCACTGTCACTTTTGTCAAGAGGGCCATTGAGTAAATTCTTGTGGAAATCAAATTGAGAAGCATGCCAAGTCATAGAAAAAAAGTTCCTTTTCTAGATCTTTTGATATGGTCGGCACTTGACGTTGTAAATATGTAGACTCAGATGACTAAAAATGTTATCACTTGTCTAGTCACGCAATAGAAATTATTCCGTTTCGAAGCTTATGCCACTAATTGGTACGCAATCGAAAACTATGCTCCTCGACAAACTCAGCAAAAACAAGAAAAAAAAAAAAACACTCAAAAACTTTATCTAATGTTTTGAAATTTTTCTTGTTTTGTTTTTGCTATTGTTTTTGTTTTTAATCGAAATTAAATTGTAGAAAAAAAAATATCTTAACAACGAGATTTATTTTGAGGCTTTTGTCTAATCAGCTGTTAAGGAATTGTTTTGATGGCGTTTAACCGTTATACGATACGTCACTTTATGATACTTTATGATGCGTCTTTAAATGTTATGATAATAGAAGAATGCAATTTATGCATCAAATCTTATCATAACTGTTTATTTAATTGAATCAAATTAACGGTTTTTTTTTCTCTGTCAACCTCAAGGTTTAACTGGAAAGTTTGTGGCACTTTTCAAGTTCTCATTGAACAAGAATTCACCTACGCATACGAGACGTATAATCTTATCGAGTTGAAGTGTGAAATAAAAGTGTACAAAAGTGATTTTCCCATCAAATTGATAGCTGACTGATGGACTTGTGTACAGCTATGGCAAGGTATTAGTGAAGTCATGTTCTGTTTGTTAATTTTATTCATGAATGGCGTTGACTTCGAACGACAGATTTTTTTTAGAAAGTTTTCGTGTTAATTCTATTTATTCTCGGAGTTTTTAGCAGAATACTGCTGAGAATTCATATTTCGTGATGTTCGAAATGTCTGGGTTGGAGTTTGAACCACGGCCCCATGCTTAAAGAGCCACAACTCAACACTCTTTATATTTGTTTACGGCGGCATGTTATTGAGACATTCTTTATAATGGAATTTACACTCCAATTCAATTTTGTCGGACCTTGACGTACTGTAGCGTACATGAATTACCATAATCTAAGATTTTCGAGTACTTCAAATGGAGTGACCGAACCATATTTTTGTTTTAGGCTGTTAAGCATGCAGATAACTTAACTTAACTGTCAGCTAATGATTGATATAATGAATGCATGGACAAATGAATGAATTTCTTTCAATATAAACAGTTTGGATTTATAAAATTCAGTCGAAAATATCACATTGTCGTGTGCACAACATAAACATTCCAGTAATGCATTCAAGGATTAAATAAAAAAAATAAAAAATTCTGTCCTCAAAATTTAAAAAATATTTAATATTCGAAATAAAAAGAAATATTTCTTTTATTTCTATCAATTGGTAATTGTTTAATTAATTAAATTGTTTAAATAATTAAGTACAATGGTGTTTATCTATAAATATAAAGAAATTTTAATTCATTTTATTAATATTTTAATCAAATTGATTAAATAATTCATCAATTATGATCATATAAAACTGAAGTGTTCGNNNNATGTTTAAACAGTGATTATTTTTATAAAAAAAAAAACAAAATTATTAAATATTAAACGATTATTATCGATATTTATAAAACCAGCTTCCCCCCGGTGGTACAGTGAGATTTGTTACATTACACAGAGCATACGTGTATACTCTTTGTGAATACATCGTAATAATTGCAAAACAATGTTAAATTCAATTAAACGAAAATAAATGAACGAAAATAAATGAATTAATTAATGAATACATTTATTTATTAACACCTTATTGCCTGTATGATAACAGAGTCGTCAACGAACGGCCCTTAAACGTCAAGTTAGAAATTTGATGTTGTATCGTAAGTTCCTTCCATGCTTTATAGAATGGATAAAGAGCATTATTAGCATTACTACTTGGTACTCTTTAGAGAAATCCTCTAAAAACTCTTGTGTTAAAAATTTAAATTCCTTAATACCCGGTGTAAATAAAATTGCCATGAAAAGTTTCTCAAAAAAATCTGTCGTACGGAGTCGACTTTAAACTGTAGGTTCCGCTACTCATATATAAAATTAACACCCACAACATACGTGGTGTGAGAAGCCAGGCCGTAATCCTGACTGAAGGATTGTAAGGGCCAACTATGTATGTAATACCCGATGAATTCCAATGCCACACGATTCTTAGACTCTATATACCAATTACATAACATACATACATACGTAATTGGCCATCACAACCCTTCAAACAGGATTACGATCCAAGTTATCAACACCACTTATGGATTTTTATATATGGGAGTATCGAGATCTACAGTTTAAAATCGTCTTCCGAAACACCAGACTTTTTTTTTTTGAGAAACATTTCATGGCAAATTTTATTTACTCCAAGAGTTTTTGCCAGAAATCTGTTGAGAAGAAGTTGCCGAAGGAAATATTTTTTTACATTTCACTACCTTCTAGACTGCGGCTTCTTACATCCATCTGTTTATACATACATACATACATACATAATTGGCCATTACAACCCTTCAGTCAGGATTACGGCCTAG
>QOCX01000517.1:74077-90888 GCA_005959815.1 Sarcophaga bullata
AACAACTAGCCGACTTACACATGCCATTCACAAGCTCATTGACTGTGTGCCACAGATAAATTAATTAGTTCATGCGACTGAAGAGTGTATCCCACCAAAGACCGTCATCTGTTGTTACACTCCGTTAAAATGAGTGAAATATTGATTAAAAAATGAATGCCTAGGGTTAAGTCCTATAAATTACTTGCCAGTGTTTCAAGACAATGAATGCATCACATGAATTAATTATATTCTGTATTAAAAAAAACATTCTAAACGTGCTAGTAATGAATATGTGTTCACGATCTTTTTTTTTCTCAATTTACAAGTTTTAAAATTAAAATTTGAATTTGAATTCTTGTTTTCAATCAATTTATTAAATGCGTGTTTAATGTCTGATTTTTACAATAAAAAAAATAAAATAAAAGCCGAAAACTCTGATGTGCATCTGCATACAAATAAAAATGAATGTAAAACTACATACATGAACATAATAAGTCATTACAACCTGTCAGCCAGGAATACAACCTAGTTTCTTATACCATATGTTGTGTGTGTTAATTTTATACATGAGCGACGGGACCTACAGTTTTAAAGCTGACTCCGAACGACAGATTTTGTTGAGAAACTTTTCATGGCAATTTTATTTACTCTGAGAAGAAGACGCCGAAGAAATATTTTTTCATTTTTGATGTCTGACTGGGGATTTGAACGTGGCCTCAAGTCTAATACGCCAACACACTGCCTACCCCTCCTACGGCGGCTTAAATTAGTTTTAGAAAAGATTAAACTGCCTTCTGAATGCTTTTAAATAAAATTAAATTCTATAATTCTCTTAAGGAGTAACCTTGTTGCTTTAAAAGGCTAATTCCTCCAAAACACCATCATCTTATTAGGCATTATAGAGGCAGGCTTTACCAGAAAACAAATCTGTTGAAGAATAGCATCTCTTACTACATTTCCAATCCACGGTTAGTACTTTTCAATGACTATTTATAGTCTTCTTAGAAAGTATTGTCATAGAGATATGAACGGCCCTCCGGTGGTGAAAGCCAAATTACCTCTCTCATCACTTAAGCATTTCTGAGTTCATTTATACAGGTCTTGCATATACTTCAGGTAACCAAAATTTCTTTTCATCTTGTTTCTTGTGATCTTTTATACAGAAACTTGGAGAGCCCATTTCTATTTTTGTTCATTAGGGGTCAACTGAACTGAACTTCCTTACAGAGAAATAACAAAAAGGATTGCGTTCAAAACAGCCTAGTCTTTAAATGTCTATTGAACCCCAATACTCCATTCTATACACCAGGACAGATTTAACCACTGCCATGTTCCTTCAGCGTCTAATGGAAGTTTTAAATATCTTTGTCATTAAATTTTTAGCCTTTCTTCCCTTTCTTCTTATATCGCGATAAGATCATTAAGGTTATATAACCGTTTTAATTCAACGCGACTCTGATAACTGTCACCTATTATAGTTTCATTTCCGGACTTTGACTTTTCACGATTTCAAAATAGCTTTTAAAAAGTTTCAATCGAATAATATCTAGAGACATTGCTGAAGTCATTATTGGACTATATTGGGCACTCATGTAAAACATATCGGACTTGGTCATCTAACCAAAGATTTTCAAAATTTGAAGACAGGAAAAGTAAGGGAAGGAAAAAATTCATCACTTACTGAATATATCACCCACTCCATGTTGCAGGAGATAGCAGTTGCAGTCACTAACCTAGCTGCTGTAATTTGCCCTTCGTATGGTTCCAGGATTAAAAGGACAGATTGGTTGTAATGTGACTATACTTTTAGTGAAAATAGACACCAACGAACCTTCAAATCGGTTTCGAAAGGCAAACGAGATCTTTTATGAGTTAGTGGGCAAAGCTTAAATGGTTGTTATCACTTCATTCGCAACAATTATCAAATTAGCCACCCTCTTATTGTTATCATAGTTGCATAAAAGTGGTTGACATCTTTTCTTAACTGATTGCATTGATTGGTTGCCATGATTAAATGTTTTTGCATTCATTTGTATTGCTGTCTGACGTCTGGATTCTTGATAACTGTCAATCAAATTATTGAATTGTTTTAATCGCTAAAGATTAAAATTCTGTTTAAAGTGTTTGTAACATTGTACACTGAAATTGATAAAAAAAAAGAAAGAAAAGAAAATAAAGATATTCAAAGGAATTCATTTAATAAACAATCATTTTCATTTTTAATATAAATCAACAAAGATAAGTTAATGAATTCTTTTAAAGTACTGATACAGTTAATGGAATTATTTGTCCAAAGAAAAAAAAATAACAACACTTCAGTTCATCAATAATAATTATGTATAAATACCGTTAACGGTATATTCCCATAATTTAGTCTGCTATTGGACTGTTTTCAAACAAATTACTTAAAATTTCATCTTCTTTTCCCTTCATTTTTTTTTCAGTCATTTTAAATGTTTAAATAAAGGCTGGTCCTTTTACAAAATTTTTACAAACAAAAACATACGGAAAGAAATAAAAAAAAACCCCAGAAAAATATTTTTTAATTTAATTTTAAAAACAAAAACAAAAACAACACAATTAACACAATAGCAACATAACCTAACAAAGGATCTTAACAGAACTGTGATAGCTTTAGATAGATAGGATACATTCCATAGATAATTACTAATTAATAAAGATGGGCTTGGCAGTAGAAGAACAGAATACAGTTACACAAACTCCTGTGGAATTACAAGACACAAAAGCCGTGGAGGCCAGCAATGATCATCAGGATAAAGATAAAGATGTTGAGAGCATTACAAAGAAAAGTCACCGGACCAGGTAGATATATAACGCAATGGCAATATAGTTTATGTTATTAAATTCGTGTTTCATTATTTTTTTCTTTTGTTTTTTTCTCAAGTCAATTTGAAACTGCCACTCATTTATTTAAGGGCAGTGTAGGTGCTGGACTTTTTGCCATGGGAGATTGCTTTAAAAATGGTGGCATTGTGGGTGCCACCATATTTTTACCCATCATAGCTGTGATATGTGTACACTGTGAACAAATGTTAATAGCTGGCTCTATATTGGCTGTGGAACGCACAAAAGGTGCCATATTTTATGATTATCCCGATACCGTAGAGAAATGTTTCGAATATGGACCCAAGCCATTTAGACGTTTGGCTTCCATCATGAAAGTTATGGTGGAAACATTTTTATGTGTCACACAATTTGGCTTCTGTTCCATATACTTTGTATTCATAACAGAGAATTTACATCAGGTAGATTATACTTTGTTTTCTATTAACAAAACAAACAAACTAAGAAATTATTTTCGTTTTTTTTTTTTAATTTTAGATTTTAGAAAGTTATGGTGTTAATATCAATTTCAATCTTACCATGGTATTATGTTTATTGCCCGCTATGCTGCCTTCATTGTTAACCAATCTCAAATATATATCCCCAATATCGGCTTTGGCAAGTTTTTCGCTTTTATTCGGTATGGTGGCAACATTATCTTTAGCTCTTAAAGATGGTAATTTACCTTCGCCTAGCGAAAGACATTATTTCACCAATGGTACGCAAATGTCTTTATTCTTTGGCACGGCCTTGTTCTCCTTTGAAGGCGTGGCCTTGATTTTACCTTTGCGCAATTCTATGAAGAAACCTGAAAAGTTTAACAGTCGTTTTGGTGTCTTGAATGTTACCATGGTGGGCATTACAACCCTGTTCATAATAACCGGTTTCATAGGCTATCTAAAATGGGGCGAAGATGTTCAAGGCAGTTTAACTTTAAATTTGGATCCCAATGATACGTAAGTTTTACGAAACTTTTCCAAATCTTATTTCAAAAGCATTTATTTTTATTTTCTCATTATAGTTTATCACAAGTGGTTAAAATTGCAGCCGCTTTAGGTGTTTTCTTTGGTTATCCCATACAATTCTTTATAATGATTCGAATTATTTGGCCGAATATTAAGCAGAATTCAACAAATGCCCAAAAATATCCCATAACCATACAAGTTGTTTTACGATTTTTCATGGTTTTATGCACATGTAAGTATTTTCTCTTTTTTATTTATTGAGTTTCGGGGTTTTGAATCATGGCTTCATGCCGTTTCTACACTCCTTGAGATTGAAATTATTTTTAATCTAAAAAAAAGAAAAACTTATTAAAAGAAATACAAAAAATACTTAAACTTGAAAGACCTTGTACTCTCATAGAGAATTTTAATTTAACTTTACTCTCCCTACTTTCAGTTGGTGTGGCTTTATTGGTGCCCAATTTAAATTTATTCATTTCTCTTATTGGTGCTTTCTGTTCAACTTCTCTGGCCTTTGTATTTCCCGTCTTTGTTGATTTCGCCATAAGAGCCCAAACACCCAAGGGTCTAAATACTTGGGTTTATTTGAAAAACATTTTAATTCTGATCATTGCCATTCTAGGCATAATAACGGGTACATATGAGAGCATACAAGAAATCATTAAAGAGTTTAAGGCTTAAATTATCTCTCTTCCTTTAAGTTTTAAGTGTTTTGTTTAATCAAAATTTGTAAATTAATTATTAGAACTGTCATCCATGATATTTTTTATTATATTTTAACTCTACTGTTAAACAATTATTTGTTAAGTTTGTTTGTATGTATTTCTGTATTTTAGTTATTTTATTTGTTATTTTAAACTTTTAATTTTTTAACTGGTTTTTTTTATAAGTATTATATATACGTACGTACACAAAAGAAAAGCTAAATAAATCTCAATATTTAAGTTTTTAAAATCATTTGAAGTAACAGAAAAAGAAAACAGCATCAGTGTTTGTTTTATTATATGTTGCCATTACAGCCATTACAGCCATTAATAAAATGGCCTTTACTAAACGACAATATCAATTGTAAGTAAGTTATTACAAGAGCAATAACATTTTGAAACCAGTAGTCGTTAATACCACAAAATACCAGTTTTGTTCGGATCAAATCAGGGCATACAATTCAAGAACATGTTGTCCATGAATGTAACAATGTACATAGTCTATGTATGGCTAATGATTGTTTTTTATTGAGCGCAAAAATTATTTGTTTTTCTATAAATTCCTATTACAATAAAACATTCAATTGTTTTCTGTTTTTTTTTTTTTTGTATTTTTATTTCCTTATTTATTTAGTATTTACACAATATTCTCTTGTTGTTTTTTCAATTTTTTAGCCTCCATTTTCTGTTTATTTTTCTCTTTTTTCCTTATAAATTCACTTTTATCCAAATTGTTTTGGAAGAATGTTGTCTCTTTGCGTGCTTGTGACACTTCAGTCATTAGACGTTGTTTATGTACAGCCTGTTCATAATTCATACGCTCCGTTAAATGGCACCATTTGAAACGTGGTAAGTACTTCATACTCCATAGATAATCATAGAACTGGGATTTCTTTCGGGTTGAAATTTGTTTATTATTCAGCAACGGCACAATTTGTTTAGCAACACGTTTTGATTCAAACTCCACCCATCCCTCGGTGAAATGTCTGGCAAAAGGTTTACGTTTCTTCTTCTTTTTGTCATCACCTGCAAATGAAATAAATTGAATAACAATAACATCTCCATTCTACTTTAATTAACCTTTGGCATTTGTAAAAGACAATAATAATTAACACATGATTCAACAACTTAAATATTTATGTTCCAATAAAATAGTAAATTTTTATACTTTAGTAAGCTATGTAAGCATATGTGAATATGTGGTAAGCCATGTATTTAAACTGGTTACGCTAAAAAAAAGTTTTTTCAACAATTTATATAGCGATACTAGAGATACTCGTTACTACTATATTGATGTGGGTAAAAACCAAATAATGTATTCTTATTCTCGACGCGATATTAGCATAGATGAACCGACAATAAAGTTCTTTAATCTAGCCGATAAAATCGTAAGCAAATTGATCTAAAACAGCTCTATTTCAGGGTGGTAATATACCACCACTGTAACACGTCATATTAAAAACAAAATCCTTTACAAAATCAGTAATTGAGTCAAAAGAGAGAGAGAGAGAGAGTAGCGCGCTAAGATAGCTTTATGGTCCTTATAAAATTAACTGTAGAAATTTATGGGTCTGACACGTACAAAGTTAGAAAGAAAATTAAGAGATTACGGACCAAATAATTTTTAACGAAGGTTTGTTTCAAACACGTAAAGTTGAAATCAAAACGCCAAAGAGAGTTTATTCATAATACAGATTATATACAAAAAATGGGATCCTAACTTTTAATTGCTCAATTAATGGCGGGCGGTAAATACATAAGTCCTATCTCTATGTTCTGAATAGAGTTCAAAACTAGCCTGTCTTGCTATAACAGATACGCTGAAATTTACTGTAAAAGCTAGTCAGTGTTGATTTTTAATGTTAATATTTTGGATTCTTTCACCATTAGGACAAAATCCGTTTAAACTTAAAGTCTAAAGTTAAACAGAGGTTATGTTATAATAACGAACAGGTTGAGTTTAGTTCCTGACTTTAGGCTTTAATTTTAACTGATTAATAAAAACATATTTTTCAGAAGCTGTAACACGTTTAAAACGCAAACTGCTTTCTTACCATAAATAGTTCTTCTAAGCATTTACATCTCAATTACGAACATAATTTTAATAATAAGTCTTCCAATATTAAGACGAGATATACAAGCGCTCGTATTAATTAGTCACGAAAGACTGTCCTATACATGGTACTCTCAATTACGAGCAGTGGTTTATTATGGGTTTCAATTCGTTAGAAACCTTAGGCTCTAAAGAATTGTGTCTAGAAAATTCTTCTTTCGAATCAAAATATATACGTCATAACACCCACAGATCTTTAATAGAATTAGAGATTAAAAATAAACTTCCACCACCCCATTCCTATACATGGTAACTCTCAATTACGAGCAGTGGTTTATGTATTTCAATTCGTTAGAAAATCCATTTGAACCTTAGGCTCTAAAGAATTGTGTCTCGAAAATTCTTCTTTCGAATCAAAATACATACGTCACAGATCTTTAATAGAATTAGAGTACGTTTATGCATTCCTTAAAAATAAATTTCCACCACCCCAAATAAAATATTCTCTTATTCTGATCAAATTTGTCTTACCTCCTGGTAATTTTTCTGGTTGTAAATACACCCGGCCAATTTTACCAAATTCTCCTAAAATCTCTCTAATGCGGGTGACATTCATATGCTTGGGTATATTCGATATGTAAATAATGCCCTTCTTGCGTTTCTTTTTCGGTTTATCTTCACTCGATTTCCGTAAACCAGCCAAATCCATTTCATCATCATCATCTTCTACCGGACTTTCGTTCGCCAAACCTGTACCGTCATCGACCTGCTCTTCAGTCATAGGAGAATCATTCTCTTCTTCATCTGCTGTGGGTTTTTCGACAGAGTCAGCTGCTTCTATTTTCTCTTCTAATGGTTCATCTTTTGATTTTTGGTTTGTGGGAGTTTTAGTTTTATTGACAGTGGTCTTCTTTTGTTTCTTTAACTTCACAGACATGTTGTTCTACTTATTTTCTTAAGTTTTGTTTAGTTTTATCGAAGAAATTCGTTTATATTTTGTAGTTCAAACAAATCAAAACAAATGATTTTTTTGACAACTTATTTCACGTGCAGTCATAAGAGTTACCGGATTGATTTTTCATTAACAGGGTGTTTCGCATTTTTATATTGTTGATATTTGACAGTGACACTGAAGCGACAAAACTCAGGAAAAAATACAAGATTTTGTAACCATTTCTCGAAAAGAATCACCAAAGGGAAATAATAATAACCAAATTTATTATATTTAGTAAAAAAAATACAAATAATTTAAATTTTATTTCAATTATTTCTTATTTTAATTTTTTAATCGAAAACGAAAATGTACGACCATTTTTAATTAAATTTAATTTTTAAGAATTTTCGACTTTATTATAGTGTGTCGGTGAATGTCTCTGTTAACAGAGGTGAAAATTTCATATTTCAAACACACACCTCCAAAATCACGATATACAGTACATACATTTATGTTAACACAGTACCATTTCGAATAACGGCAGTTTGGTGAGTTTCGGTTTTATTCACCACACATGCCAAATTTTCACCACATTTTGTAAAAACTCACCACACCAACCAAATTCACCACACTACAAAAATAAAAACCGCAGCCAGCAAGTTTCATACTTTTCCGACCAAAGCGGCGGGGACAAAGCCCGGCACAACAACAACAACAACAGAGGAAGAAAACAACACTTTACATTTTTAACTTTCACCTCACCTGGAATTCGAACCGCGGTCTGTCTAATAAAAGCCGGCTTACTAACTACCTGCTAGACAGACAGACCACAAATGTTCTTGCCAACAACACCAGCTTAATTTTTACTTAATAAACCACAATTCAGAAAAAGAATGTGCGAATTATTAAATTAAAGTACTAACTAAAACGAAAATTGTGCCAGTGTTGCCAGAAAGAAAAATTGTGTATTCTCAAACTCTGGAAAAAATCTCCAAAATCTCTCAGTTTTTTATTCTTTCGAAGTTTTGGCTACATATAAACAACAACAACTTTGTGAATAAAATAATTAATTAACTTTTACTTTTTATTATTCCCCTAGAAGAAATTTTGTTTGTTTGCAAAAAAATATATTAAAAAAATTTGGGATAAAACGAAAACCCCGTCAAATGGCAACGCTAGTTAGAAGTAACCGAACCGGCAACTCTGGTTAGAAATACAGAATAATGGCAACATTGGCTGGGTACAGGTAAGCAGAATAGAAAAAAACTAACAAAACAAACTCTAAAAAATACGTTACACGGCAAACGAGTTGTTGACATGAACGTGTAAACGTCGTTAGAGAGAAAAGAGATCGCGCGCGCGTTATTGTTTGTTTCCCCCATAAAAATGTAGTTGAACAAAAGGAGTTATTTTTTTCATTAAATTAAATCAAATGAAACAAATTATAAATAACGAAAGGAGAATTATTAATAATAATTAACGAATATATATGAAAATATAACGACAAGTATTATAAAATAGAAAATAATTAAACCAACAAACAAACGAATTGTAAAATAAAAAGAAGTATTGAAAACTGAATTATAAAAGAATTTACAATAACAACAACGACTTCAAACTAAAACAAAGTGCAAAAAAAAAAAAAATACAACAACCATAAAACGAAACAAAAAAAAAAGAGAGAAAACAAGTTTTGGTGTTTGAGTAATAAGAAAAAAAATACAACAACAACTGAATTAAATTGTTGTAGTAAAGAATTGTTAACAAAAAACGAAAAATAAAATTATTTTTGGATTAATATAAATCTCTCTCCACTAATAAAAAATATAAAAATTAATAAAAATATTAAAAATAAATTGAACAAATTGAATAAGTAGTGAGTGAGTGGAGTGGAGCGCATTTTTCTTTAGTTTTTTTTTACATTCCTTTAAATAAATTTCTCAGAATAATAAAATGATTCATTAAATGTTAGAAAAAATGCCACTAGTATTATTAATTAACAGAAACAACAAACAAACACAGCTAAAGTTTAATTACCATAAATAAAATACAAATAATATTATTAACTTTACTTTTTCGAGATCACACGTACACACACGTCGTACGTACATATATTATGACTTTTTTTAAATTCTAAATAACTCAAAAACTCTCTTCTCAAACACTGAGTGCTCAATATATGGTGTTCTCTTTCTAACCAAAGGCTGAACAAAAAAAAAAAAAACCAAAAACAAACGAACAAAATTCCCCAAATTGATCAAGTGTCCTTTAATAAATGTTAAAACTGTTTTACACTCTCCGGGTTTTTCTGGGTTTTTCTTATTTAAACATGTTAACAAACAAACACACAAATGCAAACTTCCTTTAGAAATTTCTAATAACAACCCTGTAACGCGTTGTAAAAATAAGTAAAAACAATGCAGCTGCTGTTTTATGGCTTTTCGTATAGTAAGTGCATAGACAACACAACAACAACAATGGCCACCACTCTACTAACATTATGTGAGTGAGTGAGTGTTTAACATGCAATTCTAAAGAAATAAAACAAAATCTATACGTTGTTGATGATAAGAAGAGTGACGAACAATAGAAATTTATTTAAAACAAAGATAAAATAACAAAATAATAATTAAAGTGAAATTTATTAATAATAATAATCCATTAAAGTGAAAAACAATAACAACAACCAACAACATCAATAAATACAAGTGTTTTTATCTTGTGTTATTTTCTTCTTTTTTTTTTACTTTTCTTGGTGTTTTTCTCTTGCGCTCTTTATCTATCTCTTGTCATCTTAAAATTAATCTCTTCATAAATAGAGCACGTTGTTTGTTTGTTAATGCTCTGTCGTTGTATGATTGATTGTGTGTGTGATTTTTGATTTGATTTTGTTGTTATTGTTGTTGCTGTTTTGAAAAAGAAAGTCAATTAGAAACGTGAGTTTAGCCAATAACAACAATGAAAGTCACGGTTTGTTTTGGCGACATACGCATATTAGTGCCTTGCGGTGATGGAAATCTATTGGTAAAGGATTTAATCCACGAAGCAACAAGACGTTATAAAAAAGCAGCAGGAAAGGTAAGTGTGATGAAATTAAAATTTTAAAATAACACAATAAATAAGGCATATAAAATTTTGTTTGTTAGGAAACACAAAATGAGTATCAATCAGTGTTTTAGATGATACTCTTGCGTAATATTTATTAATTGCAATACTTATTTATAGTTTTTCATATTAAAACTATTAGAAAAACTGTGATCGTTTTTCATGTGAGAGCTTCTTTTTCAAATGAAAACTAATGACTGGAATTGGGGATGACAACTGACAACTAATTCTTTAAAATTTCGCTTGTAAAAATAAATTTTTTCATCAACTACAAATATTGTATATGGTAACTAGGGGGTCTATGTCCTTCTAACGCTAAAATTTATTTTTTTTTTTGTTGTTCTTGAAAATAAACTGCGCCTTTGAGATATCCTAGAGCCAGAAAATTGTGCATGGTGTGGTTTTGACCGTAATATTCATGTTAACTAATATTTCAGCGGACCAATAAAGCTTACTCCCCAATAATATTGCATCCATCTTATCTGTAGTTATGTGTAGAGTAAATATTAGTGAATCAGATGCTCTTGGAACATCGTCGCAATGTGGCTTGAGCTCACTGATCTATCGCCACTACAACGGATTTTCCTCCAGCAAGATAAAGAGACTTGATTCCAAAAATCGCACCCATCTTTCTCGCAGATCATATCCGTTTGTAGTCGGTTGGTATAAAACCACGACTTTATGTTGTGATTAATTTGCGAACTAAATTACTTGCAAAGAAACTATTGCCAACTTTTGAAAGCTAAAAAAAACACTCTTCGGGTATTGAGAAATAAATGTTTTACTTCAAAAGCAATCAAACCAAATCCCAAACTGACGACTTTAATTGTTCTTTTTGGAATTTGAATTGCAATTCCCTATCATATACTTTATGTAACAGCACTTAAATCGAAATTCTAAATCTTAGAACCAAGCTCTTCTTTAACAAGCCTTAGTTTCAAATTTAATCTCTAAATTCTTCTTATTTGAATGCGTGACATAAAGCCAAAGGGATTATTATTAATAGAAGAAAGATAATATTTCTTACAAGAAAGAAATTGATAATAAATACTCATACAACAAGAGAAAAAAATGTAATCCATAAACGAAAGAATAAATAATTCACTGTGACACACAATAAATATTATCTGAATTCATGAAAAAACCCATAAAAAAAGGTTTCAAACTAATTTTGATTGATCATCTTCTGTGCTGTGCATCATCATCCTCTCAACTCTAGATCATCATGTAAAAAGTCTTGTGGCTGTTGTTGAATGTTTGTTACCAGCTTAAAAGCAATCATTTAAATCCAGACTTCACTACACAAACTACAACCGAAGTAGATGAATAAAGAAGAAAAAAAAAACTGGGAAAAGGGTGTGCCACACTTCAGCTTTGAAAGATGCTTACTTAAGAAAGGCATTTCAAAATGAAGAAAAAAACAAAATAATCATCGTATAATAACAATAATAATAATAATGCTCCAATTTGATAATAATAACCACGTTACTTACTTATGTATGTACTTACGTACATACGAACAGAGAAGATGAGTTAGAAGATTCTTATGAAAAATTAATCTTTGTGAGAATTACGAATGATTCTTCATTATTTTTGAAAAAGCGATTTATTATGGCATTTGTTTGTTGGTTTTTTAATTTTTTTCTTTTCTTTTTTGAGGCTTTAAGTGGAAAGTGATTGGAAGTGCTAGCGTATAAATAGTTCGTTGTAGTTCAGTTATTATGTGGGCCTTTAGAAGAGAATAATTTTTGAAATTTTATCCAAAATAGGAAAAAGAATTTTCTAATTGATATGAAATTGTCACGGCATTAATATAGGATTTTTAAAGTTCGATGTTCTCTTTCAAATGCCAACTAAATACACATTTTGAGCAGAGAAATTCATATTTTTATTTAAAAAATATATAATACGAGGGTAAATAATTTATGGATTATAAATTGTCGTCAATGCAGTGTAGTAGGTAGTGTGCTTATTAGACGAGAGGCCAAGGTTCAAACCCTAAGGCAGACATCAAAACGATTTCAGGCAAGATTTCAGGCAAAAACTCTGAGAGTAAATAAAATTGTAATGAAAAGTTTCGGAAAAATCATGTTCGGGGCCTACTTTAAATGGTATGAGAAGGTAAGTAAGTCGTAATCCTAACTAAAGGGTTGTAATGACCATGTAAATAAATATTAACTGACAAAATTTATCTGCCTGTGATAACCACAGTGGCATTTCAACAATTTCACGTCGTATGTTGGGTTTTTTTTTAGAAATAATTTTTCACCGAAATTTTTTTTATTTTCCTAGGAATGCATACTATGTTTCATCAACACTTTAAAGTTCATTTTCTCCAACTCCATTTTATCTGTTTCCTGTTCAATAGATTTCATTTGATTGATAAGAATGCAATCACTTTAGAATTCATGTTTGATTTCTAAAAAAACACAAAAACAAAAAAAAATCTGTCTTTAATCTTTACATTGTAACAAATCAATCAAAATTTCAAGATTATCTAGAAAACCCAATCACTACTATACCTGCTTTACCCCAGTTGATCCGAACCATACGTGTTAGAATTTTGGTTGGAAAAATTTTCCATTTTTCTCTTCATTTTTCCTTCGTTTAACCTTTTACGTGTGATTAATTACTTTTGATAATTCAAACATAGTACTTTTTTTTTATTTTGTTTTCTATTCTTAGTTTTCTTAAATAAAAAAAGAGAGAATTTTATCTTTAACGTTCAACGTGCAACAAGTGTAAAGTAGAGGCGTCACTTCTCTTAGGGCAACCTTAAGAGTTTCACGTTTTTCTTATTGAAACAGAAAAATTCAAGAAAAATAATCATTAAGTCAGCCAGAGGGGGTTCGTTCAGTATTCAGGTTTTCTTATGTTATATCACACCGGGGTCACTTGAGTTCATTTTGATAATAGTTTCGTTTCAAAATGATTTTTCTTTTCAACCTTAATTAAAAAATTTTTATGAGAATTTTTCCGGTTTTTCTTTTTTTTTTTCTATAATTTTATTCGATTCAAATTGGAATTCATTTTTAAAAATATTTTCCAAAAAACAAAATTTTTTTCAAGCATAACAAGAATTTTCCTTCGTATCATTAAACAAATAAAAGAAAAAAAACCTGAAGAAGAAGAGAAAAAAATTCATGGCATTTCATGTTCGAAAGAACAAATTTTATGGCAAGAAAAAATATTGAAATTGTAAAAATCTTATGATCGAAAATAAAACAAAAGGAAAGGGGAGAGGAGAATTTTATTTTGACCTGTCAGATAAAGCAGAGACGAGTTAAAAGTTAATAAACAGCCGGTAAACATAAAAAGTGTCATACTGCAAGTAATATCCGCTTAAGTACATTTAAGTGATCATAATCTACTGTCACTGTGGTTAGATCGGGTAATTTTTTGTAGACCTTTTGATTGCCTTAATTTCGGTAAAGTATTCTGTGAATTTACGTTTTCTGAATTAGAAAAATTTAATGCAATTAAGCATAGCAGTTTATGCAGCCAATTCTTGAGAAGTATTGTATTCAACAATCGGCCACTAGAAATTTGGAGGTTACTTCTGTCACTTTTACAAGGCTTTGTTGATCGAGAGAGCATTATGGTCTTACATGTACTCACATCGACAGTAGTTGTCGGATTCGAGAGAGTATTTACATTGGTTCCCCTAGGGTTTTGTTTTATTTGTTGCGTTAATCAAATCTTTCCACTGTTGCAAGTTCCAGGACGATATGTTTACGTCTATCTATCTGCCGTTGCTTACAAATAACGCTCTCTGTAGACATGTGTAGAGTTTAGTGCTTAGGAGCATTTATTGATTATTCTCCTGCTTTTCGGAGGTACTGTTGTCTTTGGTTTGACGCATGTATTTTTATTGTGATGATAATGATGATGATCATGCATGAGTTAACAAAGTTTGCACAAAATTTGCGTAATTTTCAATCAAAAATCAATCGTTCCATGGAAAACTTGCGCAAGAACAGCAATTTAAAGAAAATTTAAGGTTTCTTACCTTATGGTGTCATAGGTTTTGTACCTTAAATTATGCGCCGCATCAATGGTAATTAAATTCGTACAGCTTGACAGCAATTTTATATTTACTTCAGTCTATGGTAATACCATCATTATACACAGCAAATCATGGAGGACTGTAGGGGCTGGTTCGTAAAAAAAAATGCAAATAAAAAATAATATTTTCTTATTCAATCATAATTGTTATCTAAAATAAATGTTTATGTAAGCATTTATGCATGTAGTATGTACCTACATACATACAGTCAAAGAAAAAAGTGTACATACACCACTGTATGTACATACGCCACTGTATGTCGACACTTTTTCCCTCTTTTAAAGGCATTTATAATTAAGAATGTTTGAAGACACAAAGCGAATTTGAAAAAATTTTGTGTTGTATGTAGACTTTTTTCTTTGACTGTATATATTTATAGGCAAAAATTTATTATCTAAAGAATGTATAAAAAGGGAGCCGAGGAGAATTCGTATTATAACAAAAAAAAATGTTGAAATTCTTTTAAAATTCTTTAAAGAAAACCAGGAAAGAATTAAAAATGCATAAATCTTGTATGTACATACTGCTTACACATACATATGTATGTACATATTTATGTATTGATAAGAAATTTCTTTTTAATGTTTAAATATTTAAAATTAAATGAATTTATCAGTTTCAACAAATAAAATTAAAAAAAAAATGTTTTCTCTGCTCTGCTCGTTTGTGTAAAAAAAAAGAAAAAAAAATGAAAAGAACATGAGCAATAAATTGTAATGGAACAGTGGGACAGTGGAACAGTGTACTTATAGTGGTTTTAGGTGCCCTGATAGCGTATGTAAACTTATGCTGAAATAGAGATAACAATTCTGTTGTCTTTAATCATATTTAAAATTATTTTGAGGTTAGAATCATTAAGTTTCGATGATTTTATGGCGAATAGTCTTCTGTTTCCATTATGCTCTTCATAATGAGTGGTTAAAAGTAAAAACTCCTTTTTTAATAATTTATTTTCGTTTAAAACAATTTCAATAATTTTAAATTAATCAGAGTAGAAATTTAAATTAAACGCAATTTATTACTCTTTTCTAGAGTTGTATTTAAAATAATTTCCCTAAATATTCTATTTGATTTCATCTCCTCTTCGTTTCTAATTCACACTACTTGTTTCATATAAATTTTCTACATTTCTTATGAACATTAATTCTAGTACACATTAATGTATCTGTCTGTCTGTCTGTCAGTTTATATAATGTTTAATAGAAAATACGTAATTTGTTAATAATTTAGTATTAAAAAAAAAATAAATAAACAAACAAAAAGAAAAAAAAATAAGAAAAATATCACGTCAATTGTTATTCATTTAAAGTAGTTTTACTTGACACTCCTCCCATAATGTATCGTTTTAAGAAACCAGACAGAAACACCTGAACGAAATATTAAAATATTGTTTGCTTCTCTAATATTCTAAATAAAAAAATAAAAAAAATAAACAATTTTACAACCTCCATTATTATTATTATGATGATGTATTGAATATTGGAATTTAACTGGTTTTCTATTTTTTTTGCTTTCTTTCTAATAGGCAAATAATTATTGAAATGGAAAATGAGTACACATACGTACATATGTATGTGTGTGTTTTTTTTTTGTATAACTTCTGCTATAAAATCAAGCTGATTTTATTAAAATTTCTAGTGAATTTTTTTTTCTATTGCTGAAGCCCCCCTTTTTATACCACATGTATTGTACATTGAAGTCGCCGTGGTCTAGTAGGTAGTATATTGGAATATTAGACGTTAGGCCTCGGTTCAAAACCCATGTCAAAACGAAAATATGAAAAAAATATTTCTTAGGCGATTTTCTTTCAGCAGTTTGTGGCAAAAACTCTTGAAAGTAAATACTGTTGTTCAGAATCGACTTTAAACTGTAGGTCCCCCACTTATGTTTAAAATCAACACACACAACATCAGTGGTGTGAGAAGCTAGGTCGTAACCCTAACTAAAGGATTGTAATGACCAATTATGTAAATTATGTATGTATTGTACATCTGACCGATTTTCACAGACACAAAATCTTTGGTTTCGGATGAAACCAAACCCTTCTAAGCATCCGGTCTTTCTACGTTCAACGCAAGTTTTTTGATTGACTTATAAATTTTTCATTAATTTCAGTTTTGGCACAAGTTTTGATTGACTTACAAATTTTTGTTTGACT
>QOCX01000517.1:90909-120070 GCA_005959815.1 Sarcophaga bullata
TTACTTAATTGGTCATTACAACTCTTTAATCAAGCTTAGGACCTAGCATTCCATACCACTCAGGTTGCGTATATTAATTTTGTCCATGAAAGGTGGGACCTACAGTTTAATGACGACTCTGAACGACAGATTTTGAATAACTTTTCGTGGAAATTTTTTTTATTCTCAGAATTTTTGTCAGAAGAAGACTGCTGTAGGAAAGTCGCCGAAGAAGTTGGGCTGCGTTTGATTCACAGCCTCATTTCTAAGAAGCCAACAATTTAGTAGACTATGGCGACTTTAGCTTCCTCCGGGTTTTGAATTAGTTTCCGTACAGTTTCTATCTACAGGCTTGATTGATTCCCTTCCAATTCGTCTGATCTTTAACCCCGGTTTGGTGTTGTTTATCACTTTAGTTCAAGGTTTTTTGAATGAAACTAACAATATTATTTTTGTTTTTTTTTTTTAATTTTCAATTTTTAATTTTTTTTTTATATTTTTGTAGCAAATCTGCACACTTATCTGTTGATATTACAAATTTTTGTTTTGTTTCGAAATTCATGTTAAACATTTAAAGACATTTACGTGCCATTAAATAGGACACAGCAAATGTTGCAAAATATTTTTGGAAAATAAAATTTTTAAAGAATAGTTTTTGCCGAAAACATTACACTCAACCGATAAAAAGAATAATTTTTTTTTTAATGAAACTGGCTTTTGTAATATCAAATGAAAATTACGAAAAAAAAAGACGACCGACCACACGTTTGTTCTTTAAAACTGTTAAGGCAGAAAATAAATGAAGAAATGCCAGAAAAAAAAAAAGAATTATTTTGAAATACCACGGGATTCTAAAACTTGATTTAATTTTTTTGGTTTTTTTTTTAATTTTTCATTTTAAAGATTACAAAGTTTCTGTTGATCTTTTTCGTTTACAAGAACTTGCTACATTTTATTCTTTCTTTTATTTTTCTTTCTTTTATCAGGTTTTAATTTAATATTTTGGGTTGTATTAAATGAAAAAAAAAAAAAAATAAACATAAAAACTGAATAAAAAATTGGTAAAAAAAAAAAAGAAATGAAAGAAGAAAAAAAAATAATATTTTGACACACTTTTGTTAACAAATAACATGAGCATTTCCTGCTCTGCTCTTATTGTCTGTTTTAAAAGAGGGTTACACTGAGCAACATATTTGAATTTCAGCTGTATATGACAGCTGCCATGGTCCCATTGCATACAAACATTAACAGTACAATATTTACTTATCCAAGCTCAAGTCATATAAATGACATTCTATTTATCCCCACAATCAATTTCTAAAGCCTCAAATTCAAATGTCTGCAGTCCTTGGTAAAGTAATGCATATAACAGGAGAGTACGTACATCTTAAAACCTTCGTATACGAAATTAAACAATAATATCCCAAGAGTAAACGTGTGCCGTGAAAGGACCAATTAGCCTACACAATCTGATGTTGAATGAAATGATTGTTGTTATCCATTTTAGATAGCCTAGCAGCTATCAACAAACTTTTGTTGATCTTTCCACCATAAGAACACAGTGTTTGTATCGCATTATGGAACTAAAAAAAATGACTATCTGAGAGCATTTTAAGTCTTGTTTGGTTGCAATAACTCGAGGATTTTTGTGATAATGAAACGATTTCAGTCAGGTTTACAACCTGACACCACCCATGTTGTGTGTATTAATTTAATCTAAAAGTGGCGGATCGAACGACAAATTTTACAAATATTTCACGGTGTTAGTTTTATACATGAGTGGGGGAACCTACAGTTTGAATTCGAAACCAAACGCCAGATTTTTGAGAAAGTTTTATTTATTTACCCTCAGAGTTTTTGCCAGAAATCTGCTGAGAGGAAGTCGCCGAAGAAATATTTGCTTTCATAGTTCGTTAAGTTTGAGATGTCCGACCTGGAGATTGAAGCTTGGCCTCACGTCTAATAAGCGAACACACTACCTACTAGACATAAAGGATTCTTAAATACATTTTCTCGTATATTTTTCCATTTTCTTTTTAATTGAAAGGAACTCTGATTTGTTTCGTAATTTCAGTCTTTTTTATGAATTTCTGTCAGTGTATTGCAAATTATTGTGCATGTATGTGTATGTATGTGTGTTGATATTTTTTCTCATTTGTTTTTATGAATGAATAGCAACAGAAATAACTCAGCACATGGGGTTTCAGTTTAACACACACACACACACACACACTCAAACAGTTTCAGGTTTCCACTACTCATGTTGCGCCTGCGCACAATTGACTCTGTTTTTAAATTTTTCTATGCAAGTATTGTCTTGGTATGTATGTGTGTACGTGTGTATGTATGAATATGCATAACAATTTTTAAATTATAATTTTAAAACACACACAAAAATACAAACAAAAAAGAAAGAAAGAAAAAAACAATTTAAAATCCATTGAAAATTAAGTCAATTATATGTGGGACATTTAACAACAACAACAACAACAACAACAACAACAATAACAATAACATTACAAGAGAGACGACAGGTTAAAATAAAAATATTTACAAACAAAATACAGGCAGGCAGCCATCATAATATGCATGCCATGCCATGCCATGCCATGGTGGCGACAGCAAGTAAAAAGTACACAGTGTGGGTGCATCATGTACTTGAAATTTTTGTGAATAACAAAGAAATAAGAGACGTAAAGAAAGTAATTTATGACTTTAATTTGTGTTCTAAGTTTTATTTGCAAAGGTTTTCATTTTTCTTTTTCATTTTAAATTGCATCCCCCCTCTTTTCAAGTGAACGGAAGTGTTTATGGAAATTAGTCTCTGTCTGCTAGTCTTATTGGAATAATTTCTTTAGTTTTAGAAGTTTGCCTGCTGGTTATACAAAATCTAAGGGAAATGCCCGAAATTTGCTATCCCACATTAAAGAAAAGAAGTCACAAAGATTTCTCACCACCGTCATCATGCAAGTCATTACACTTTACTTTAAAGCCACCAGGCTTTATTTTATCCTTCCCATTTTTCTCTTATACTGAAAACGCTACTGACCTTTAAATTCTTTAAACGAAGAACAGTGTTTGAACGTTCAAAAGTTAATGGTAAATGGTTAATGTATAGTACAGGATACTTTTCTTTACCATTAAAAAGGAGAAAAACGCTACAAAAACACGGAGAAACATTTAAAATGTTTGCAGTAAAGAAGGCCGATGTCGTTTCAGAAATTTCTATTACGACTACAAGTCCACGTCGATAAATCGCTGAAATTTATTAACTACTGGGCCTAAGCGCCACACAAAATGACAAGGAGATAGTGGTGCCACACTATCAAGAATTTTATCCCATTTTGATGGCGAATCTCTTTAGCAGTAATGAATATCGAAATAAAAAAAAAACTTCTTTTAATTCTTTGTTTATTTTAATATTTGCTTAGCTTTGCTTAGAAATTTCAAAATTTATTTTCCATTGTAAATAAGCATGTATATTGCAGATAAATACGAGTACATTCATGAAAAATTAGTTCAACAAAATGCTAAGATTGCAAAAAAAAAATTTTTGTATTTAGAATTGAAGTATAGTGTACGGGAAGAGATCGAATGAAATGCAAGAATATGCTGACATTGTTGTTTCCCACGTTAAAGTTGCAAAAATTTACAAGTTATTCTACAGTCGTTGAATAAACATCTGCATGTTGTTTTGCTATTGTTTTTTATTGTTGTTGGCATATGTATTTAATAGCGTTTGTTTTTGTTTTTTTTATAAAATAATAATAAATTTTATTTAATTATACATTTTTATAGTCAAGAAAAAAAACCAAAAAGTAAGGCCTTGTGTTATAAAATGCCAAAATTTATCGATTTTTGTTTTTGTTATTGTTTTTGAATTTATTCTCCATTCGAAAACAGTTTGTTGAGGTTAAATCTCTCATGTAGTTGAATACAATGAAGTTGAAAACCAACAAGTCAACAATTTGCTCTACTAAGCGTTTTTGCTGACCTTCCATTGTTGAGATACCGATGCCAATACCGATACCGACACCGACACCGAAACCGATAAATTAAACGTTATTGTATCATCCGTTGCCTTAGCTTAGCACAGCTCAACTCAGCACAATTATTTTGTCAGAGATTTCCGTTGCATGAACAATTTGTAGGCGTTCCATTAAAAACAGATAAAAAATGTTTTTTTTTTGTTTTTAAATTTTTAAATTTATAAACAACTAATTGGATTTCATTTTATTTCATATGAGAAATTATAACAGAGACTGTGAGACAATTTTTTTTTTTTTGCTATTTTCTTGCTGCTTATAGATCCTAAAAAGTGTGATTTTAAAACAAATTAACCAAAAATGTATACTTTTTATGGTAGAATGGAATGTGTTGAACGTATTTAACGAAAGTTATTAAACAATTAATATGCTTTTTAAACATAAATGCTATTGAATTTGTCCATAAATACATACAAACATACATATGTACACAGAAATGGTATTACAATGCTTATATGACCATAAATATTCTTTGTTTACCAACTAAACTTGTAAATGTCAATAATTTTTTGGTTTGTAAATCATTTCACCTTGACCTTAACGTATTCATAATATTATTTGAATGTCTTTTAATGTTTCCCACGTATATTTAAAGTAATTAAATGCGGCTTAAACAAAATATTTTAATGTTGAGTGTTTGAAAACTTCTTTAAAGCAACTGAAACGTAGAAACTAAAGTATGTTTGTGGTTTACAACAAAAGCTAAACAAATATGAGAAAGAAATACAACAAAAAAATAAATAAAAATTATAATTTTAGGCTTGGTTTAACAAAACGTTGTTCCGTCTCCGTCTCCATTCCCGATATCACACCACCCTTTTGCAACCTCACCCGCACTTATATTTTGAATTTTTATATCAGATTCTATATGTGACAATGACAACCATCCAGTTCTGTGATTTGTATTTTAAAACCCACAATAAATGCTCGATTGTTTCACTGTAAATTCTTTCAATTGTACTGTGTGAGCAATGTTTTATAAATAATTTTATGAAAATAAATTTAAATACCCAACCCGTATAGATATTCTTAAAGAATATTGTTTCATCAAACGTTTTTATTTTGAATGAATTTTAATTAAGTGAAGTAACTGCATGGAAATAAATTCAAAACTAAAAAAAAAAAAATCTTGTTATTCTTGCAAAAAAACTTGTGATATTTATTTATAAAAAAATTATCATAAGTTATTGCCTCGCATTCCATCTATACACCATAAAGTAATTTGTTTTTCTTTCAATGTTCAAAGAATTTGAGATTAATTGGCCATAATCTAGCATGATCGAAGTAGTGAGCACTTAATGATAGCTGCGTACTATAACAGGAACTCTTAACCGTGCTATTGAGCTTATAGTAAAGGATTCTCTGGACCACTGACATTCCCTCACAAGATCTTTTTCTTTCATTGTCGCCATAACCCGTCCACTTTTTCTTATAAGCAAACAATCTCTTGCAAAATTATTCGATTGTGTTGTCGTCTGTCTCCTCGTCGTTTGTTTGACAGATCAAAATTCGCTTCATGAAGTTAATTTTTTCTTTAGTTATACGTTCTATTGACAACCAGCTTAGTTCTATTAGGACAAACGGTCTTAACGAAGATGGCACATATTGGTTGAAATCAAAATCTTCTACAAAACATGTGTTATTCCTCATATGCCGTGCATTATCGTTTATAATTTTCCATTTGCCAAATGCGACTAAAAACCATCCCGGCTGCTGAATTTGTATGCCATGTAGCTCACTTACGTTGGCCTCAAGCTCTTACCAGACTCCAATGTGGTTGCAAAATCTGATGATTATCTAAAAACAACTTTTGTCAACTACGAACCTTTACCACCCCCGATAATGTAATCGGTAAATCACATATTTTTGGCTGCCAGTTGACATCAGAATTTTGTCAGATAATTTGTTCTGCTAATCGTTGCCACAACAAATCGATTTATGCACGCGTGGTTAGAAACTGCATGTCGTTCAGATCCATGCCGTCCATAAGAACTCTATTATCCTGTTTCTGTACCAAATAACGTTAACAGTAATTGAAATTCAGGCTTTATCTTAAAAAAATAAGGTTCCATCACGCCGTCTGATCAAAATCCACACAAGGTACTTGCTCGTTATGGTTGTATTTTTTTGTTTCATGTTTTTTCTGATAAAGAAGACCTATTCCTCCTGCTTACAATATAAAGTGTAAATAAAAATTAAAATTATCGTTAAAAGTGTGGCACAAAATTCTTGAAATCTTTTTCTAATGTCCATAGAGAAAACAGAATTGCTTTTAACACCTTTTTTTTTAATAGTTTGACTGACTTCGTCGTAATAGAAACATCAGTTTGCTTTCTTTTTTACGTTTTTTTTTCTCATTCTTTACTATTTTGCTAACATGATAGCCTTATATTGATTGTATTCTCTAATGTTAATTGGTATTTAAATATTGACTTTTATTTTCTATTGTTAACCTCCCGGTACAACACAACACACTCTCTTACAAAAAAAAAAAAAAGAAGAAAAAAATCTCATTGAACTCGAATCACAATGAAGTTTATTCTTTAGGCGTCTCTGTTAATGTTGAAACGTTTCTTACATTTCTGTTTTGATTCTTGATTCTAAATATATAAATGTGTGTGTGTGTGTGTGTGAATTTTATTCTTAAATGCACAATGGCAAGAGAAATGCAGAAAGGGAAACGACAAATAATCATCGCAAGTATACATGCATGTACAAATAAACATGTCGTCGTCCGTCGTGTGTAAAGAACGTGCGTAAGATCGTTAAATGCATTCGTATGATTTGCTATCATTGAGTGTGTGTGTATGTGTATGCCTGTGTGTATCTTTTATGTACTGTAATGCAAAACATAAACAACTAAGAAACGAAATAAAAAAAAAAAAACAAACAACAAATCATCTTATTAACCACATGTAAACATACATGCATAAACATGTGTAATAATAAGTACGCTGCTAAGCTATAGTTGAGAGTAAAATTGTCCTTGCATTGGAATTTCCTGAACCCTGAAACATTGTATTATAAAGGCACTACTAACACACACAAAAGGCAAAATGAACAGATAAATGGTAGTGCGACAAGTTAAGTTGTTTAATTGTTCATATTTTTCTAACGCCACTGAATAATGAATTTCTTTTTATTTTTGCCTCACACTGTTTTTATTCAGTATTTGAGCAGTACATTATCATGTTTGACATGTGCAAGAAACTGGTGTTCCATATAAGAAGATTAACACAAACAACGGGAAACAAAAGAAAGCAAAGAACAAATTTTCCCTTTTGTTTTCCTTCTATATTTCCCATTACAAAAGAAGAAAACCAGCAAAGAAAAGGAAAACTTGTGTTTTACAATTTGTTGAGTTCTTAAATCATACACTACATCTCCATCTGTACATCTTTGCAACGCCATTATAATACAAATTAAAATCGGAAGCGTACAATTGTTTCTGGTGCATGTACAGATGGTGCATTTGCTTTGTTTTGCTTTGCTTTACTTTGAGTATTTAACTATGCACTCCAATTTGCTATGGACTTTCTTTCTCCCCCTCTGCTGCCTTTCTGTCTTACAAAGTGTGTGACGTTTAAAGTGAATCAAATCAAACTGCGGTTAGGTTACGTTAGCAAGATTAACTCAAAAAAAAAAAAAGGAAAAAATTAAGGAAAACAATGAAACAAAAATACATTGAAAAATAAAACCAATTTAAAATGATAGACAGCAACTGTCATTAGTAGTGCGTCGTTGTTTTCATTAAGTTTAAACAATTGTTTTTCAGTATTTTCCTTAAAATTTCCTTGTTTGTTTTCCATTTTTCCATTTAATGTTGGTACGCAAACGTTGTGCTTTTTATTTTGGTTGCTGGCTGCATATCAGCTGTGATGAATCAGTAGAGTAATTGTGCGAGTGTATGTTTTTCTTTTCTCTTATTTATTTTGAAAATGATTCAATTGTCATTTGAAAGATGAAAAAAAAAGAGACAAAATTAACCACAGAAATTACTCATACTTAATAGCGTAAACGAACGCATGGCTTTGTATATGCTTTGTTGATTTTTGTTTTGCTTATCTGTTGTTATTGTTGTTGCAAATATTCCATATTTAGATTTTGTTGGGAGTTTTTAATACAGAAATTTATCACGGTCTCTGTTAACAATAAGTAGCGTTCATATGAGCAGCAGCAACAGTACACTCACAAAAAAATATTAAATAAAGACTCGGAATATATTCACAATTTTATTTCGAGGTTTTTAATATTTAAAATATTTTTAATTTTATATTTACGAATCATAATTTTCGAGTGTAATAAGTATGTGAGATATGCTTTAACACAAGCTAATAAAACATGACGCACTCACTGTTTTTCCTTGCTATTATTTGTTTTTTATTATTTTGAAACTCACTCCGTCTCTCGCTTTCTTGTTCACCTACAACTCTTTTTATGTGGCATGGGCATACCAAATACAAATTATTTGCATTTGTTTTCTTTACCAACTATTTCAACTCGTCAAATGGTAAACAATTTGTTAAAAAAAAAAACCAAAAAGAGCCTGTAAAAATTGTATGCCTGCTCTGTTTGGAATTGCGGCAAAGTTGTCATGACAACTGCAATAATTAATTAAAAAGGAATGAAATAAACGTAAAAAAAACAAAAAAAAAATATATTAAAGGACAGAAGGAGAGCAGAACAATAGAAATTCTTAAAGAGTGATTAAAAATTTTATAAAATTTTATGGAAAATATAAAATTATTATTGAAAAGCTGATTAGAACAAAAGGCATATGAAATTAAAGGTTTTTTTCTATAAGTTAGCATTTTAATTGTTTGTGGGTTTTGTGAATATTTAAAAATGGAAATGAATTTCTTATTATTCCTGAAGAAAATTAATAAGTTTGCGAATTTTTTGATGCTGATGAGGATAAATTTGGACATCGTTGGCATACACAAGTATTTCGATTGACTTTTGTACTTCAGTCTTTATCGAATACAAGTAAAATATTATTGAAAAACATACCATAGGTATTATAGTATGTACTTCCAATGCAAAGTTAAGTCAACTAAGTTTTCCACTCCTTTATTGAAATGAAATAAAAACGTATGACAAAACACACGCATTAATTGATTAAAAAGACAATTTAAATGTCACCTCTAGTACTTTAAAATGAGCCCCCTTTATTTGCCAAAGAATTCTTTTTAAATTATTCATAAATTCCTTACAGCTGCGTTGTTAATTGGTAGGTAAACATTAGAAAATAATATTCCTGCATAGGCTTGGTTTTTTTTTTTTTTTGTGACAAATATTGACTTATTATTATTACTTCTCCCCAGTGAAAACTTTAAATATTATTTCTGACTAACCAAAACCAGTTCAATTTTTTATTTTCACATGTAAATCGATTCATAATTCCCTGTCTATATGTACTGAAGAGTAGTACTTTGCACTCAACCATAAATAAATAATTGAATGAACACACACACATACACCCTTATTCATACAGAAACGATAATCAAAAATTTCCATTTTAAAGTTGTCATAGTAATGAAACCGTTATTATTATTTTTTTTATCGTTAAAGGTTATATTAACGATGGGGTAACCCCTAAACAAAATGGTTAATAACGCTCTCAATATCACGCAGTTTTGTTAAAAATGCTGTTTTTCTTTTAAATGGGGGTGGGAAGTTTTTATTTTTTGTTTATCATTAAAGGTGTGTCTTTAGTAATTGAAAGAAAATGCATTTTTCCAAAAATATTTTTCTACCCTTCAAATGTTAATGAATATGAAAATGTGTGTTAACATCCATTTGGTATGGATTTTTCGCTAAAATTTTAGTTTCATAGCAACCAGGGCTATTTAAATAGCAAAACAATAATAATTATTGTATTCATTTTAAATACACTCGAAGAAAATTATTAGTAAATGTGCATATTAATAAGATATGCTTGATTCCTTTCTCTTGTATTAAAATTGAATTTTACAATACTTTGTTTACATTTACGTCGAAGAAATCAATTTAATACGCTGTAAGAAATGAGTCGCAACAGGAGTCTCTTGGGACTTGCTGCAGGTATCCCGCTATATACAAATTTAAGCTTATGGTGTCCCTAATAAAACCCAATTTTGGAATTTGAGAATTTGATGACTTGCATTTTTTGGACAATGACTTGCAATTTTTTGATTTTTGGTGATAAGAAAGATATAAGCTTCGTCGCCTGTATTAGTTTCGTTGCCTCTATCTCCGGTTCTATGTAACGCTCGACCGTAAGGAATCCTGTTTTGGGTTGCTTAACACCAGCCCACCAAGTCCCCTATTCCTTTTTTCCATTTTTTATCCGATTTAGCCCCATTCATACAGATCACTTTGTTTGCTGATTTACGTTGCTCTCTTATTCTATGGATCCATTTCTTCTTTCTAGTTTATCTTTTAATTAAATTCGCTACTTCGAGACCAAAAAGTTTTACCAACCAAGTTAGTTCCTTCTTTTAAAAATTTTAAACACAAGGGCCCTGAAATCAGCAGGGAGTTTATGCCTTCTTTCCTACGTAGTTATTATTTAACGTATTTAAAAAGCTTTTATGTAAATATATGCGCAAACAATGCGGAACTAAAGCATTTATTCATTTTCAGTCATAAACTTGTAAGAGCTACGGCTTAGAGAGTTGCCTAAATCGTTAATTAATTCAAAGAGAGTGTTTAAATAAAGGGTTATTAAACTCAATATTAATGAATTGAAACATAAAAAACGATTTTCATTCGTTTTATTTTTATGACAAAAACGTGTTCAATTCTAAATTTTAATTTCTGTCCTACCTCCTTATTGTTATTAAAAAGTACTGCATCTGATACGAAAGAAGAGAGAGAAAGAAGTGGCTTTTAAAACATAAAACACGTTTAATTATAGTTTAGTTTTGCTTAGCATGTTATAGAACATAATAATAATAAAAAAGGCTAAATAACGAAATAAAATGAAATTAAAAACGTGCTTTTCTCAAAAGAAATAAAACAGACAACATAACGGTGAGAAATGAAAATTTTTATTAAAAATTGACTGTAACTACTGACTACCGGCTACAAATAATATTAAAAACAGAAGCAATTGTCATAACAAAAACGTCAACACAACAACTCAAGTAATATTTATAATTTTAGCATACGCTCTGCTTTACGTATCGATTGATTGATGGCCGTTAAAAGCAAAAAAAAAACAAACAAAAATACTGAAGCTTTCGAAATCAATGCAAGAACTGAAGAATGAACCAGTTAAAGGCAATAACAAAAACGAAAAATAAAAAAAAATTTATTATAATAATAATTAAATAAAGCATGAATTAAAACACGTTTCTTGGATTGTTACAACATTTTTAGACAAAGAAAGACGAGAAGAAAAAACAAAAACTAAAAAAAAAATTATAATAACGTCCGTTTGTTTGGCTTTTTTTTTATTATTTTTCACAAAAATAAGCCAAATTAGTCAGCAGCAGCACTTGTGTAATATTTAAACGTTTAAACAATAACAAAAACAACAACAACAACAACAAAAACCTAGAATTTCTTTATTTAGAAAAATTTGTTATTCAAAGGTTAGTGAATAAGACCAACACAGAAGACCATAGTATGTGTGTGTGTGTCTGTGTGCGAGAGAAAGAACGAGAGGATTTATGGTTTAACAGTCATGGTAATTATTTTGTAGTTATTGTACAACGAGTGCGATTTTTTTTTATAATCCACTCCATACCAACATATAAGCCAGCAATTTCTGTGCAATGTTTGCTTGCTGCTGTACCGTTGTTGTTGTTGTTAATGTTGTGCAAATTTCAAACAGCGAAACTTATTCTTCATTACCAAAACAAACACACACTAAAATAATAAAAACGAAGCCAACAAAGCGAATTTATGAATAATCCCGTTATGTGTGGTAGGTAGGAAGAGTGTTAGCTTATACCAGTAGTGTAGTGAGAGAACACGAGTAAGTAGCCAAGTATTTGATATTTATTTACACTCACAGGAAAATGTAAATAAATGGAGAGTTTTTCTATCAATAAATAAACAAAACTTTTATGTGGGAGAATAGCGCAAGTATTTGTGTATTGGAGAGAGTGTATTTAGAGAGGGAAATTTTAAAGAAAAAAAGATTAAAAATAAATATCATAGAATGGATTTAGCATTTATTAGTAATTTATTTCTTTTTATTATTTTTCCAATAATAATTTCTTTTAAATTTTGTTATTAAAAATCAAAACGCTTTTGAAACAACATTTTTAACCGGTTTTTGTAACCCAAACGATTTCATACTTTTGGCTGTTTATATGGAAAACACAATTAAACGCACTCAATGTATTTATGTGTGTGAGAGCGAGAAGAAAATAGGGAATTTAAACACCTTTTAATGAAAAATGTTGTCAGAGCTTAATTTTTTTTAAAGAATTCTCAGCTAATAAAACACAATTAAGGCTGAAATGATTTTTAAAACAAATTTTTATTGAAAAAAGAATTTTAAAAACTGTTTTTAATTCCTTAAACTATACAAGTCTTTAAATTTGTTCTTGAAATTCTTTTCCCTTTTTTGTCAGAATATTCAATTATCCACCTACATGGTTTGAATTCAATAAAACCTATGGTTTTTATAGCCTTTTATTTCAAATGCTGTTTTTTAAATTAATTAATTACAGTTCAAATTGAATTACAAATTAATTTTTATTTTAGATTGTTTTCGTTTTTTTTTTTTGTTTTACAAAACACGCCATTTATGGTCATCTATTATTGTTTATTGTACGTATGCGTTGCATGCAGCAATAAGTTTAAGTGTAGGTTTCATTCCGAATCATTTTTTCTGACCATTTTATTTTTCTTTTTTAAGCGGAAATGTTTAAATTGCAATTAATTGATTTGCGAAAGAGAAAAAAATGCCAAAGGAAAAGTGATATACGACTTTAGAAGAAAAACAATGATAAAGAAACAGAAGAAAAAAAGAAACAGAAACCAAGTGTTAGGCCTTTTAGATATTTATGCCAAATTGTTAACCAATTATTGCTGACTCACTTATTCACACTGAAACCATTGTCCATAGTGTGTCAGATAGACTTTTTTGTCTAGGATTTAAAAGGAAATCGTTTGAGTAAATATGTAATAAAAAAATGTCAATCAATTTCTATATTTCAGCTACAGGAAGGCAAATTTTTATGTTGTTTTTGCTTTATAATAAATTTATGCAGACAATCTATTTTATAAATAAATTTTGCTTTTTCTGTGCCATTTAACAAAAAATAAAAACAACAATAACAATATTATCATATTCTATTGAGCTGTTTATTGCAAGAGCTACTTTTCCATTAAAATCGAAATAATTTTGTTACATACTGTAACCTTTTATGGCATTTAAAAATTAATTTTATTCTATAGTATGCTTTAATTTAATTATTTTATTAATTTCTTTTATTTTCTTTTTTTTCTTTTCAGGTAAGTTCTTAAAATCTTTGTTACACATCAACTTCACTTTAAAGAATTGTAAGTAAAATTGCGAAAATTTAACGAAATTGTGGTTCAATAAGAGAGAATTGAAATTCAACATCTCTGATGGTAGAACAACTACTCTCTATTAATATATTTTCTTCACTTCATAAGTAGTTGATGTTAAGAAAGTTCTGGAAATATTCAAAGTTCTCTAGGCTTAACACAAGTGACTGGCAATATTTCAATAGTTTTAGATCTAACATAGCAATGTAGGATAAAGAACAAAATGGAATCTCCCTGTATATATGCGGCACTACCTATATCTTAAACCTTTCCGATCTAATTAAAAAAACGAGACTCTGGGTATTCATGATAATTGAGCATAGAACTCCATTATTTTATTAGAGCTCAGCAGCAATCTTGCTTGTATTTCACTGTTTTATCGATTCAACGTTGAAATATTCTGTAGGGGGCTTGTTTCAACAGCTGTAAATTTTCTCAGGGCTGTCGTTCTCGTTTCATAGAACAATCATGCAGAACAATGCACTAAAATATCGGAAATTATAGAGCAAATGTATACTTTAGTGACAATATTATCAAGTGTATTAAATTTGCCTGCAAAACTCTTTCCTTTTTCTTGGATCTTAATTCGGAAACACCATTCCTTTATTTCCACCCTCTCACTACACTTTTTCCTACTTCCTAAGTGTTGATCATACATATTAAAGCTAAAATAAAGTGAACACACAATAGTAAAAAAGGCTTCAATTGTTTTTCATAATTTCTGTTTTTATTTTACGCGAAATACATGATGAAGATGTAAATTCTTAATAAAAAAATAACATTTAAGCGCTTATTTTCCCTTTTTTCCAAAAAATGTAGTGTCAACATTGATCTTGAATTTAAAAGTTTGAACTCAACCCCCCACTCATTATATTTTGTTACTCATTCTCTTTCAATGTTTTTTTATTTTTCAAGTTTAAGTTCTACTGGAGAGAAAGAGAGAGAGAGAGGGAGAGATAGTGAGTTGTTATCAATTTGCCATTTATTTTTGTTGTTATTGAAAAGTTCTTTGTTTTGTTTTGTTTTTGTTAAAATTCGCATGTTTCAAGATTATAGTAATTTTTTTTTTGTAGTTGTAGTGGGGTAGCCATTGTTATTGAGATTACAAGTATTTTGATTTGAGCAACTAACTGTGTGTTCGTGTATGTTGTTGTATTTACTTGCATGACAGTTAGTTATGCATATTAAACAAGTTGTTGTTATTAAAATGTAAACAGAAAAGCAACAAAACAACACAAAAAAAAAAAAAAAAGGAGAAAAACTTTTATAGAGAAGAGTACAACAAGGAAAAACATACAGATGAGAGAGCAATAATAGATTGATGAGATGAGTAGAGCATATTATTTAAAGAATTTTATTGTATTCTGCGAATTACAGAAATTCTTTTAAAATGTTTTCAAATTTTTATTATAATTTTGCTGTTGGTTTAAATAAAATTGGTTTTTTTTTTTGGGTTTTTTTTAATTCTTTACAAGATATTTGGCTTTCAAAAAGGTTTCTTTTCGCCATGTTTTTAGGTTATAAAATATTTTTTCAAAAAAAAAAATGGAAAAAAACTGGGTTGGGCTCTTAAAATTGTGTTTATTTGACTGCCATTTTAGCATGATTTATTATTGATGCTTTTCTGTAAGGCTTAATGCTTGGATTCCCTGCAGTTATTTCAGTTATTAATTCACTCTAGAATATGATATCGCAAGCAGGCTAATAAAACCATAAAACTGAGATAAATTTGTCAAAAACTTTTATGTATGCTATGCAAGGGATAGTCAGTCCCTTTTTTCTTTTGTTGTCTTAACTCTGACCTCTTTCTTTGACTTGTAAATCGCTTTGGAGTTGTTGCCGTCGTTGTTGTTATTTTTTTTTTTTAGTAGGAAGACATAAAATGCGTGCAATCATGCCCCTCTCCCCGCTTCAAGTTCAATTACGTGTTTGGAATTTAATGTTAAAAATGAAAACAAAAAAAAAGTTTTAAAAAAATGCAAATTGTGTGTTCATTTACGACTAATTTGTGGACATGCAGTCAGCCTGGTTTTTATTATAATTACGGCACATTTTGTTACCAGTTATGTGCATAGCTACACATAGACAAAGACCAAAGACCCGTCTGACACATGAAACACTTGGAAATTCTTAAAAGCTCTCTCACATTCATTAACACCACTAAACCGCCACCGCTACCGCCACCGTGCACTACAAGTCATTATAAAACAATTTTGTTTGAATTTTTATTTCTTTTTTCAAATGTTATTGAGCCGCCACCATTTAAGTTATTTGAATAGGCATTTGTTTTTTTTTTTTTCTCTTAAAAACTATTGTGTCATATGCCATAGACAGTATACGAGTTTTTGTCTTTTGTGTTTGTGCCTGCTGTGTTGTGTAGCATGCATTTCAATTATTTGTTTCATATCGTTCATAAAAAAATAGAAGGAAAAAATGCATTTTTCCCCAACATTTCTTTTTCTAAAGTGTTTTTTTTTTTGTATTAAAGTTTTTATGTCATCAATTAGACAATGGCATGTCAGTTTTTCTTTCTTTTAGTGTATTCAACAGAGCAAAGGGTTTTGCCGTTGGGATATTATTTTTTTTCCACTGATTTTCTGACATGTAATCCAAATGTATGTGAATAAAATAGTTACTGCTGGGTTGTCTCCATAATTAGAAGTTAACACGTCATGTGAAATCATGTAATACTTTGAAAGTAAGCCCTCATTTGTTACATTTTTCTCTTTACATTTTATTTGTTATTTTATTAGTTCAATAGGTTACTTTCCTTCATGCTTAATTTCGGCATTTCAAATTAATTTCTTAAAAGAAAAGAAATGAAAAATGAAAAACAGTGACATAAAAATGTAATTTAAAGTTTTAATTAACGGCTGCAATTAGAACAGCAAATGAAAAACAAAAAAATTTTTGTTCTCATTCATGCATTCTTGAAATTACAAAAAAAAAACATAAAAAACAAAAGACTTAAGCAAGAAACCTTGTTTTTATTTATGAAATCAAAACCAATGTTTTTATGTTTGTTTTAAAAACAAGATCATTGGCGATACATACCGAAAATAATTTTGCTTTTTGGTAAATCCCTCAATTCCCTCAATTCCCTAATAAAATTTTAAAATTCCCATGGAATAAGCTGCACTCATGCAATGTTATTGCATTGAAATAAGGAAAATGGGTTAAATAAAGTGAAAAGTAGTGCTATAAGCTTTTTTACTTGAAATCTGTTTGCCTTATAAGAAGGAAAAACAACTTTTTTCATCGTATGAATAGTATACGGCTACAGAAACCCCCTGTAATCCCTTATGCAATTAAATAATCAATCACCTGCAAAGTAGCTTGATATTCTATATGGAAAACTGGAACTTCCTTAAATTTTTTGTTTGTGTGAGAACAAGTTCTCATATTTTATTAGAGAATATTTCATCGTAGCAACTCTGGAACACAAACCATATTGCTATGTTGCTCTGATAGATCGTTAGAGGTTCCATGATATTAAAATAAGTATGAATGCGTACAAGTATGATTCGATTCTACTGATCTTTTTGAATGCTCATTGCTGATCTCTGATGAGACGGTGTCAAATAAAATAACCGTTTTTAGTAATCAATGCTCTTGAATGATTCTTTCTTCACTCTTACAATTTCTGAATCTAGTCGGAAAAGTTTATTTTCTCGTGCTCTGTAGATAACACTGCGCTGATCAACCGCGTTTTGTTACGGTAGGATCTCATTTGGAGGAAAACTTATGTCTGTCACGTTGCCTATAAGTGGACTATTCTTTGAGTATTTTTAAAATGCAGTGACGCAGGATCATAAATTATTAAAAAAATGTACTGCCGGACAGTTCAAGATCCCATATTTTTTTTAAACAAAACTTATCACACTCAAAATACGAGAGTCTTAACGGTTTTACTTTAAGAACACACTCGATAAGCCTGGCTTGTCCAAACATGCAACATTTTTTAGATGGCAACAATGCCAAGAGCATCAATTTGTTACGGTGTTGTTGTTATTATTGTTGTTGTTATTGTTTAATATTGAATGAATCACTTTCGTAAAAAAAAAATAAGAGAATCGCAGACACATGAAAATGAATGAAAAAAAAAACAAAATGCTCTACTAAGGCCACATGAAAATAAAATTAAGTTTTAAGAGTAAAACCCTCTTAAAAGAAGTAATATTTTAGCATTAAAATCAAATAAAATCTAGAAAAAGCTGTCCTTATTTTGTAGACTTTACTGTATAGAAATATTTACAAAAGAAAAGAAAACAACAAAAACAAAAACAAAAATAAATTAAGTTTTGTAAAGAACACCTGGGCTATAGGAAATTAGTAATGGGGGAATGGGTTGAATAGAAACAGTAAAGAGAGAGAAAGAGAGCGAAGGAATGTGATATGATCAATCATGCAGCAACAACAACAATAGCAATGAAAGGAAAATTATTTAATTGTGAACAATTCTCCAAATCCAGTATTCCCAGCAACATGAAACATGAATAGGGCGACTCCAAGAAATTAAATAATTTTGTAAAGCCAAATCTATTCTATGTATTACTGTTTGAACATCCAAAAACGAAACGAAATAATTCCTTTGTTCATTTGTCATTATTTCGACGTACCAGAGCTTTATAGAATAAACATTTCTGGCATTTATATTTTGTTTGGATTATAGTATGTATTGATGCCAGCATATGATTTGAACATTATTTAAATAATGAAAAACCTTAAACTTTTTAAAAACCGAGTAAAATGGAAATGCTCTGTAGAATCTGTGTGCTTCTAATGTCATGTAAGCAAAGGATTTGGAATATGCGTGGCATCAAAGCCCTTTTTTGTATTCAATTCTTAATGGATTATCACCTTAAAGTGCAAATCATCGACTAAAAAATGCAAGTTATCGATAAAAACATGCAAGTCAGTGATTAAAAAAATGTAAATCATCGGAAAAAAAATTACAAGCCATTGACAAAAGCGCAAATCATCTTTTGGGGGGAATTGAAGCCTCTTATTTTCCAAAACCATAAAAAATTTCTAGTGGGTAGTGTATTGACTGATTAGGCATGAGGCCTCGGTTCAAACTCCATGTCAGATATCTCCAACTAAACGAATTCTGAAAAAATATTTCATCGGCAACTTCCTCTCAGATTTCTGACAATGTTCTGAGAGTAAATAAAAAATTGCCATGAAAAGTTTCACAAAAATCTGTTATTCGCAGTTGACCTTAAACTGTAGGTTCAGCCAATCATGTATAAAATTAACACACACAATATAGGTGTTGTGAGAAGCTAGGTCGTAATTTTATTTATGAGTGGCGGGACCTACAGTTTAAAGTTGACTGCGAACGAAAGATTTTTGTGAAACTTTAAATGGCAATTTTATTTACTCTGAGTTTTTGCCAGAAATCTGCTGAGAGGAAGTCGCCGAAGAATATTTTTTCATATTTCGTTTTTGATGTCTGACCGGGGATTCGAACTCTGGCCTTTCGTCTAATAAGCCAACACTCTACCCACTAGACTACGGCATTTTTATGTACGTATGTGTATGGAAACAATACACTCTGTAAACATGGTTTGCCTGTAATTCGGACGATCTATTTGCTCTTTGCACTACTCTCACCGAGACGTACATACATACATACTTCTAACTAATGTCGCCTACTGCAACAATATTACAATAAAAAATCTTGACGTAACCGAATATTGTATTAAAAATACATAATTTTAACGTGATAAAAATTTTTTATTTCGGATTTTATTATAATGACATAAAAAGTTTCCTCTCAAATCGTTTGTCTTACAAAAACAGACCTATCCATACGTTGCCCAATAAAAGTGACCAGTACTTAGTATACAGATGAAATGAAAATAAAAGACTTAAGCAACGAACTTGAATTTACGTATTGAAACATTTTTGTTTCTTGTTGTGTAAACAATTCTTTCTGATATTTATGACAAAAATTTTATGTTTTTATGAAAATAAATTTAATTTTTTGTTTAAATCTGTTGGGGTTTTAATTATTATTATTTATTATTTAATTTTTTTTTTTTGTTTTTTGGGTGTGTACTTCTTTAGGCTTTATTTGTGTAACAAAAATATTTTAACTGCCTTGTCAAAGACAACCCTTCTTATAAACTGAAAATAAAATATTTTCGCAATTTTTTTTTATTTTTTTAACTACAACCGCACATTCCTTAGATGCCATTTAACATAAAAAAAACAAATATTATTCAAGGAAGCAAATGATTGTAAAGAATTTGATGGCTTATGTTTCAAGGCAATTTTAATTTTATTTTTTTTCCTTTTTTTTAATATGAAAACAAAGATTTAAAAGTATGAAAAAGTTTTTTTTTTTCTTTTTTTTTTTCAAATTAAATCTTTAATTTGAGTGTGTTGAAATATTTTGAATTGAAAAAAAAATTTTTTGTCATAATTTTTAATCTTTACAATCTTGTAATCTGATGTTTTTTTTTTTGTTTGTTTTTTCTCATCTCTTCTTTCTTTAATTTAATTAAGTCTTACAAAATGTTGCCCTTTTTGGTTTTGAGTCATAAACGTTTTCCTATTTCGTGGTGGGCATTTATTTTTTTTTTTATTTATTATTTTATTTGCCATTGTAACTAAATAAACTTCCTCTTAACTTGGTTTAAATCAACGCCTTTTTCTTCCAATTGCTTACAAAAAATATTTAAAATTTAAATTAAATTTGTTTGTGTTTGTTTTTTTTGTTTTCGTTTTTTACTACATATTTGGCATGATTTGTTCAAAAACATTTCATTTCGTCTTTCGCATATTCAATCAACAGTAGCCACCGCCTAATATTCATTTTTCTTTTCCTATTGTTTTTTTCCTTCATATTTTTTTTTTCTTCTCGTTTTTAATTGTTGATTTTAACAACAATTTTTTGCTCATTATATTTGAAATCTTTGGCTTTTATTTTTTTTCAGTACCTCTTCACACAATTTTTATTTCTTTTTTCTTTTTTTTTTTCGTAAATAGTTTTTAAGATTCATCAGTGAGTGAACTAAACTGATTTGGTTTTGAATTTATTTTTAGAATTTTTGGTATGCTGTTAACTTAACAGTTTCTGTTAACTTAACATTTCATTAACTTAACAGTCTTTGTTAACTTAACATTAACTATCATAGCTTCCTTTCACACAAATACCTTCAACATCCATATGATAGATGTAATCGTTCCATAAACATTGAGTTTTAGTTCTCTACAGAACAATGATGGTCTAAAGAGCTCCTTGTGTTGTTATTGGCTTGCCCTATGTGTACTTAAATTAAGGCGCACGTATGTATTTCCTGATCTGATTATCTTTAGATGGCTTTTTTATATTTGCTTTCGAATTAGCAATTCCTATTAACTGAGCAAATCTCAGTTTTTGAGTTTCTGGAATGTTATTATGTATACAGTCCAGAAAAAACAAAAGACTTAAGACACAAACCTTTTAAACGCAGACATTTTTCTTTGGCTGCAAAGAATTTAAGGCGCCTAATAACTCAGTAAGCGCCTTCTAACTCATTATTTGAAAGGCTAGGCAAAGATCATGGCCTACATACATCTGTACGTACATATGTACGTATAAGCTTAAAATATTGGGCATGATGCCAATATTTTTTAAAATTTATTGAAAAAAAAAGTATTTTTATTTGTAATACGTGCTGAATTTGTTGTTACTGCATATTATTGCAATGAATGTGCATCATCATCACCATCATCATCATTATCAATAATTTGTTAAGTTCCTTTGTTAACTATTTTAAGAAAACCATTGAAATTCTTATTCATACGTTTATTTGTTCAAACAATTGAATGAATTTCCGCCTGATTTAAATAAATATTTAATTATTACTGGATGCAAATGCAAAAGGGAAAAACAAATATTAAACGAACGTCTGGAATACATACATACGTATGGATAAGGCTACACCATTTAAAGAAAACTAACGAAACGACAATAAAAATCGTATTTAAAATCTTAACCAAAAATAAGGAATTGTTTTTAAACCCTTATGCGCAAACAAATCATTCAACCACGTAGAGGAAGTCATTGAGGTAAGGTATAATGAGAGCTGCACATAAGCACTAACGAACGTAGTAGACTAACACAACAGGTAGTACTTATGGGCAGGTCTCTTCTAAAGGGTTGATATTAGTGTTAAACCTTGAAATTTCTATGAGAAACGATTGTCTAGGAGCGTATTAATTTTACCCTGTAATCGTATTTAAATTCCTTCTTTCTTATATATGTATTTACATAGCAGAAGAAGCAGTAGCAGGTAAATTTCTATTTCATTTTTAAAGAAATTCTAAGAAAATATTTATGTTTTGTTTGTTTGTTTGAGTATCTCAAGTACATGCAAGAAAATAAAAAACGTTTTTGAAATTTCAAATTGAAATTCTAAAGCTTTTCATTGCTGCTGCTACTCGTATTATGCTAAGCAATGCATACATATGTATGTGTTTACATATTTATTATGCCACAAGCGTTTGTTTTATAATTCTGCTTTATTACGGTGGCGGTGGTGGTGATGGTGTAGGGTATAGTATAGTGGTGGCTTTTGTAGTCAGAAAACAATGGCCGGAGAAATATTTCATTGGAAATAAAAACTAAAAACAAAAACAAAATTGTCTTACCTTTGCCTTTAAGAATATTTAATCAAATTGTGAATCCTTTCATTTGTATTTTTTTCATTTGTTTACCACTTAAGTTCTGTGTCTCTCACACTCCACTGAACTGTTTTGTGTTTATAAATGTTGTCGCCGCTATCGTCATTGTTGTTATTGTTGTGGTTGTATCTGCTTTGTTCACTGTTTCTAAAGAATTTGTAAAACGAAAAGTGGGGGTGTTGAAGGATGTGATGTGACGCCATTGATGAAAGACGAAGGTTTTGTAAGCAAATCAAAAGAGGAATTTAAAAGAACCAACTCGTATGGGAAATATAATAATAAAGCGGCGCATTATTGTTTATTATTCTATACATACATGAATGGTTTGTTGTTAATAAAAACAAAAGACTTAAGACGCAAACTTTTCAATCATATTCACATTTAGCGATCAAAGTAGTGAGGGGCAAGGGGATCAATGATAAACTAAGCAAACGAAATCTATAGTTACGAAATGATTAATTCAATTGTATTGGAATTTCATATGCAAGGACAGTGGAGCTCATAACTTGTATTTATCAGTTATAGTGTTGAAAAGTCCTACAAAGCCTCTATTGAAGTAGGCCACATTAATTTTGATTTCTTAAATATTTACCAAGTCTATCATAGGTGAATTAAATGGAATCGGGCTTTATAAAGTCCCAATTTCTTATCTACTGTACTGAAAATCCCTTTCAACCTCAATCAATTTATCATCTCTTGACAGAGTGCAACCAATTTGTAATGTGCCCTGAAAATAAATTTCTTTGGAAAAATCTATTTTTCTTGTTTGCAGCACCTTTACAATATCTCCTATTGAAAAAAGGAGTTTAGTTAGTCACACAATATCGTATTCCTAATTATTTGTTTATCTGTCTGTCTGTCTTTCTGTCTGTATAGAACACTTAAACTCTAAGCAGAACACATTCATAATATGATTTTAAGAAGAAAAAGAACTCTTTCAAGAGTTGAGAAGGAGAATGCTTTACAGAGTTTCAAATTCTTTTGTTTGTGCGAGTTTTTGCATGAAAATAAAACCACCACCACCACCACTCACTATCCCACATACGGTACAAATAAAAATAAGCATCGTCTTAAGCATCTTAAGGAAACCACTCATGTATTCTTTGGATGTTTATTGTATTCTGAGGAGCGTTTGGCAGAGTATTAAATTAAGCAGGTCATTTAAACAACATTACCTATCGTTTTCCTGGTTTAATAGAAAAACAAAGAATAATAAAAATAAAAAGAAAAGAAAAGAAATTCTAAAAAAATATGCCGCTTTGAATTGAAATGTTTTTGTTTTAAAATCTCAAACTGATGACAGCCCCAGTAATAGAGATTTCCGCTTTAGAAACGAAAGAGAAAAAAAACAGAGAGAAACGTTTTCAATTACATCAGTTTTGATGAAATTGAGAAAGATTGAAGCGAAAGGGAGAAAGAAACTTTCCAATGTTTACTGGATGGGATGGAGTATTGCTTTGAAAGCGAACAAAAAAAAAAATATTGTCACTTAAACTTTAAAAAGTTTTTTTTGTGTTTTTTTTTATTTTTTATTTTATTTTATTAGAAGTTTTATTTTTTTATTACATGCTACTTAACATATATATTTACATACATATATAGTATGTAAATATTTATGTTTGTATACAGTGTCGGAAAAAATTAAAAGAACAAGCTTCCAGCGTTTTTATCACACTTGAACTGCTTATACAACTACGAGATAAAAAATAGCAGGAGTTACATGCACAGTTTTCTATAAAGATCCGTAGAAGTTACTAAAACCCATTTCGACTAAGACTCTACACAAAACGCTCCTCTTTTTTGCACAACAATGTCAACCTCAGGGAAATTAAAGGCTGTTTGAGAAACATTTAATCTTCTTCCATAAGTCGGTATTAGATATTGATCAGTAAACACAGCAACCATTTGGTGTAAATGTGGACTCAGTGTGGAAGATGTCTTATGATATGTCCATCTCATGGCACAATCAAGTCTTGTAAACTATTTGGACTACACTTTAGGTACAAGCCCAACTTTAATCCTAAGCGTAAATAAGTGGATCGTGTTGTATCTGCTTTGGCTAATCCATTAGTGATTGGAGAGAGTACATGTCCAAGCCAAGACGTCAGGAAAGGCTGCTAATAAAACTTCCTTCTGTCTCATTTAGAGATTTTCATCAATTTTCTATTTAAAAGTGCCGTAGAATTGTGAGTAAAGTGTTAAAAGGGAACTGAAAAGTTCAAACTTCAGCTTGATGTTTAAAGAATAGGCCGCGCACCTCATGGATAAAATAAATGCATGCAACATGGATGTAAGAAGCCCATCTATAATCCAGAATAAAGGGTTATAACGGCTGGCAAATAATATATATGAGTACAGTAGTCGTTTAGGCTCTCTCCAAGGCTTTAATATCCGCTGAGACTATTTAAATATTTATGCTGTATGCTCGGTAATAAAGAGCAGAATGATTTTATTACCATTACTCTCGTGTAAAACCCAAAATGATTGTAATTTTTGGATTTAGAGCTTCTTGTATCGGCCGCTGTTCGTTGTATTTTACTGTGATGTAAAGTCTCTGAACAAACAAAGCTTTATTGAAGGAGGGAGCAAACTGGCACGATGGCAGAAGACGCTGCCTTTGAAGAAAATATATTAGAAGAACATAAGGACTACAGAGTAGCCATAGTCTAGTACGAAATATGTTAGCTTATTAGAGGTAAGGCCGTTGTGCAAACCTCAAGTCTGACATCTTGAACATAACGAAACATGAAAACAAATTTTTCTTCGGCAACTTCCTCTCAGCAGGCTTCTGGCAAAAACTCTGAGTAAAAAAAATTGCCATGAAAAAAGACTTATAATGACCAATTAAGTAAGTAATCTGAGATATTTTTTTAGCAGCTTTGTTCTATGAAAACCGGGCTTGCCCAGGCTTTTCTTTTGTAAGAAATTTTTCTTTTTTTGAAAATTTAAAAAATTTGAAAAGAAACTTCAACCATCTTATTATTTTTATCCAACACTGTAGGCATATATAAAAGAAATTATTTTGATTTGTTTTCTATTGCCAAAAAAAAAATGTTTTTTCGTGAAAATTAAAATTAAAAAACCAAACTACAATTAAAATTAAACTAAACTGGTACCATTTTTCTTTTTTTTATTATAATGTTTTGTTAATTACTTTTTATTACGAGTATAGGTAGGTATTGCATTTAAAAAGAAAATGTTTTTTTAACATTTTTTTTCTATTTTTTATTTCCTTTTCCCCGGCTTATAATTACAACACATACTAATTGGCTAATGCTTGTTGTATTTTTACATTTCATTGCATTTAACATGAGCAACTGGTAACTGCCTCCATTACCATCACCCCCCACCCCACCACACCATTAGTCAGCTAGTCAACCGCATACCATTTCTTAACACTTTTTCTTTTTCGCCGTGTAATAAATTTCATTTCATTTTGAAACATTTTTTGCATAGATTTTCGTTTTTTTTTTTTAGACCAAAATTGCCTACTGCCATTTGGAGCGTTGTTAATAACAATTGCCGTAGTTTTGTTTTGTTTTTGTTATTGCCTTTATATCTTGTCACCACATTGTTTTGCATGCTCTCGTAGTATTTAAGGCCACAAGAAAACGACTTCTTTGGGGTCTTTGGGGTCAACTACTGAAAAAGTGTTGAATTTTTCTTACCATTTTCTCTACGTACATTAACTGCCGATTTTTATATCTAGTTGTGTTGTTGTGTTGTTTTTTAGTTTTTTAAACACTTTAAAAAAGTTTAGAATTTTAATGTTTTAGTTTCTTTTAAATTGCTGTTGCCATTAATTTTATGTTTAAATATTGCACAAATTGAAATGGTAACAACACGTTTGTTTTAAATGTGAAACCTTAAAAATGTTTTCTTTTCGATTGTTTAAACGCTTTTTTTTCTTCTTATTTTCTTTTATTTTTTTTTTTTTTTATTCAATTGTAAATCAATGCCTTTTTAAATCAATTACAACAGAAAATTTGTTTTTTTTTCTTCTTCTTCTTCTTCTTCTTCTTATTTTGTGCTCAATTGATTATTAAGTTAAAATTTGGGTCATCATACTGGTATTATACTGTAACATTTTTGATATGAATTACAGAGTAAATGCTAAAACTAAACGAAAAACAAAGAAAAAAATGTAAAAAGAAATTTTCAAGGGCCTAAGGCCTTAAAATCTTTTAGTATGCAGCCATTGCGCAGACTAACTTCTTGTTCTTGGTCAGTACAGGGACTGCGTTCACCTGTCGCTATGCATTCTCAAGTGAGCTTTTGGTATCAAAGCTACCACTCCAACCTAACCTAACCTCACCTAAGGCTTTAAAATAGATACTTCACTCCACCTATTCTCGTTACTATTTACATCACTTACATACATCCGAGCAAACAAGGAGTAGAACTCTTATATATGAGCCGGTAACTCAAAGTCTTTTTTAAAGATTTTCTTCCACCTACAAACAGGCCGAAGATACCCATTAATGACAGTGGCTTAAGTTTCACTATATCATCACGATTTCAACGGAATGTACAATATTGTCAGATACAAATCAATTCTGTTCGTAAATTCTACACCGCTTTCCTTCCTAGCATAATTAAGCTACTTTCCTAGTTTTAACAAAATGTTCCTGCATGAATAGAGGCCGTTCCCTGAGTCACTTACTTACTCACTTCATTTTGAACATTACAATCCTTTAGTTAGGATTACGACCTAACTTCTCGTTAATTTAATTCATAAATGGCGGGATCTACGGTATAAAGTGGACTCCGAACGATAGATTTTTTGAGAGACTTTTCAAGGCAATTTTATTTGCCTCTCAGAATGTTTGCCAGAAGACTCTTGTGGGAGGAAGTCCCCGAAGAAATATTTGATTCAATATTTCACTACGTTCTCATGTCTAATAAGCCAACACACTATCTACCAGTTCACGGCTAGCTTATATAATATAAACTGATAACATTGTTCCTTGCATGCTCGTACTAGAATCTTTAATGCTTGTCAATTGAACATTGCTGTTAGCAATTGAGACAATGTGTGATTAATTCCTTTAACTCCTTGCGTCCCAAATCGTTAATAAAACTTATTCTTTAAATCAAGAAACGAAAAAGAAAAAAAACCACATACAAATAAAGTAGATCCCTGATTAATAATTTATTCTCATATTAACGCATTAATGCTCTTTTAGTTCAGTACATGGACTCTTTTGTCGTATTATTTATGCTTAGATTTTTAACGACTACCCCACACGCTCTCTCAACTGTTTCGCAACCAGTATTCTCTTCTGACCTCTCTTCCTCTTGATACTTCTATAGACAAGCATAAGCATAAGAAATAAATTTTATTTATAACATCAACAACAACAACGATAATGTCACTCAGTTGTTGGTGGTATTATTTGAAATGAAGCCAACAAAGCGTTAAAAAAACGAAGAGGAATTAAAAAAAAACATTTTTGAAAGAAAATCGTACAATAACCTTCGTTACATGCGACAACGGCAACAGCAACGGCAACAACAACATTTGTGTGTCCTTTAAGCAGTCAAGTTTAGCAGTAGACAGTGAACTTTTTTCTTGATAAGAGGATTTAAATGAAACGCAATCAAAGAGAGTTTGTGTAAATAGGGTTAACATATAGGCAAATACAATAAGAAAATGGTTACCACTGAAGGAAATTAACAAATTTATTTGTTGTACCGTTAATTAAGAATCCCTTTACCTACATGCATATGGGAAAAACGACTTAAACGTCTTCTATCAAAACGCACCTTATTTCTCGATGAGTATGCACATGCATTTCAAATAACAATTGGTTTTTATTTTCTTTCCTCTTTCTTTCTTCTTTCATTTTAAGTTAAAAAAAATATTTAAAAGAAGAAAAAAAAAAAGAAAAAAGCAACAACTTATTGTCACTGATTTGTGGTAAAATGTAAATGAAGTGTAAATGACGACCCAATACAACACAAAAACAAAGAAATCAAATCAAAAAAACTGACAAAAAAAAATAAACAAATTGAAATGAAAAACGCTTGTGTTACATGATATCGCAATGGTTGAGGGAGTGAGTGAGAGTTTATTGACTTGGCATTCTTTGAATTTCTTTTCTTTATGAATTGGTTTCCACCAATTGATGTGTAATTAAGCAGCCTAAAAAGAAATTTGCATTCAAATTATTCCAGGGTGTGATGTGCTGCGAACTGATGTCATTAAGGAAGTGGCAATGGAATCCATATTAAGTAACCGTACATACGTTATAAGTTCAAAAAAAAAAAAAAACCAAAAAAAAAAGAAAAAGGAAAATATAAAATAAATCAAATTAGAGGATTTGCATGAAAAACAAAAAATAAATTTTAAATTGGCATTAGTAAGGAATTATTGGATTATTAAATCATCATAATAACAGGCAATAAATAAGGCCAATTAACTACGTAACAATTTGTTTTTAAATAAATTCTGAAAATAACAGAGAATGAAAATTACTTTCACATGAATGACTGTAAATTTTATTTCAATGTATCCTAATCAAATTAGGCAGCTTAGTTATCGGAACTATATTTCTGCTAAATTGGACTAAATTTGGCATCTCCTTTTACCAATTTATAGTTACAACTCTTTCGTAGCCAATTAACATCGATTTTTCATAACTTCAGAACAGTTCTTTACCGTTGTTTGCTACCACACCTTATTTAATTGGTCAATATAATCCTATTGTCAGGATTACGACCTTGGTTCTCATGCCACCCCATGGTTTTGAAGAAACTTTTCATGATAATTTTTATTTACTCTCAAGATTTTTGCCAGAAGAAGTCGCCGAAGAATTTTTTGTCGTATATCGTTTGGTTAAAAATATCTCAGCCAAAGGTTGAACCACTGGTTCCCGTCTAAAAAGCGAACACACCACCTACTAGACTATGGCAACTTATTTGCTAAGCTCTTGAAAACAGTAAATGGC